>JACCGJ010020111.1:16600-173941 GCA_013407085.1 Atriophallophorus winterbourni
ACCAATCTGAGATCGACAATTTTCGAACCAATCAACGTTGACATTGCTTAATATTTCAGTCCAAAAACTACGAACCGTTTGGAACAATATAAAATGGACATTATTGGAACCGAATAGTACCGATATTGCTCAAACATTCACTCCAAAAATTACAAACGATTGTCACCAATCTGAGATCGACAAGGTTCGACTCAATCAGAGCTGACAATGCTTGATATTCCGGTCCAAAAATCATGAACGTTTTTAACTTATCTGAGATCGACAATGTGTGAACCAATCGGACCTGACAATGCTCAACATTTTAATCTGAAACTACAAACAGTTCGAACCAATTTGAGAATGACAATTTTCGAACCAATCAGAGCTGACAAGTTTTATTCCATTACTTCAAAAACTACAAACGTTTTGAACAAATCAGGGCAGAGAATGCTCAATATTTCATTCTATAAACTACAAGCGATTTGAACTAATCTGAGATTGACAATGTTTGGTCCAATCAGATCTGACAATGGTTGATATTTCAGTCCAAAAACTTCAAGCGTTTCGAACCAATCTGAGATCGACAAATTGTGAACTAAACAGAGCTGACAATGCCTAATATTTCAGTCCAGAAACTACACACGTTTTAACCCAATCTGAGATCAATAATGTTTGAACCAATCCCAGATGAGAATGCTCAATATTTCAGTTTAAACACTAGAAACATCTTAAACAAATCTGTGATCGGAAATGTTATGATCAATGAGATCTGACAATCCTTAATAAATCAGTTCAAAAACTACAAACGTTTCAGACCAATCTGAGATCGACAAAGTTTGAACTAAACAAAGACGACAATGCATAATATCTCAGTCCAGAAACTACAAACATGTTGAACCAATCTCATATCGACAATAGTTGTACTTTTCAGAGCTGATAATCTTTAATATTTCAGTTCAAAAACTAGAAACGGTTCAAACCAATATGTGATCGACAATGTTTGAACCAATCAGAGCTGACAATGCTTAATATTTCAGTCAAAAACTACGAACTTTTGAAACAATATAAGATCGACAATGCTGAAACTGATTAGAACCGATTTTGCTCAAAAATTCACTCCAAAAATTACAAACGATTGTAACTAATCTGAGATTGACAAGGTTTGACTCAATCAGAGCTGACAATGCTTGATATTTCAGTCCAGAAATCACGAACGTTTTTAACTTATCTGAGATCGACAATTTGTGAACCAATCAGACCTGACAATGCTCAACATTTTAATCTGAAACTACAAACAGTTCGAACCAATTTTAGATTGACAATTTTCGAACCAATCAGAGCTGAAAAGTTTTATTCCATTATTTCGAAAACTACAAACGTTTTGAACCAATCCCAGATGAGAATACTTAATATTTCAGTTCAAACACTACGAACGTCTCAAACAAATCTGTGATCAAAAATGTTATAATCAATGAGAGCTGACAATCCTTAATAAAACAGTTCAAAAACTACAAACGTTTCAGACCAATGTGAGATCGACGAAGTTTGAACTAAACAATGCTGACAATGCATAATATTTTAATCCAGAAACTACAAACATGTTAAACCAAGCTCGGATAGACAATGTTTGTACTATTCAGAGCTGACAATCCTTATTATTTCAGTTCAAAATCTTGAAACGCTTCAAACCAATATGTGCCCGACAATGTTTGAACCAATCAGATCTGACAATGCTCAATATTTAAGTTCAAAAACTACAAACGTTTTGAACCAATATGAGATCGACAATGTTCGAACCAATCAGAGCTGACGATGCTTATTATTTTAGTCTAAAAACTACAAATGTTTTGGAGCAATCTGAGGTCATCAATATTGAACCAATCAGAGCTGACAATGCCTAATATTTCAGTGCAAAAACTACAAATGTTTTGAACCAATCTGAGATCAATAATGTTTGAACCAATCAGAGATGAGAATGCTTAATATTTCAGTTTGAACACTACAAACATCTCAAACAAATTTGTGATCAAAAATGGTATAATCGATGAGAGCTGACAATCCTTAATAAATCAGTTCAAAAACTACTAACGTTTCAGACCAATCTGAGATCGACAAAGTTTGAACTTAACAATGCTGACAATGCATAATATTTTAGTCCAGAAACTGCAAACATGTTAAACCAATCTGAGATCGACTATGTTTGTACTATTCAGAGCTGACAATCCCTAATATTTCAGTTCAAAAACTAGAAACGCTTCAAACCAATATGTGACCGACAATGTTTGAACCAATCAGAGCTGACAATGCTCAATATTTCAGTCCAAAAACTACAAACGTTTTATACCGATCTGAGATCGACAATGTTCGAACCAATCAGAGCTGACAATGCTTAATATTTTAGTCTAAAAACTACAAATGTTTCGAACCAATCTGAGTTCATTATTTTTGAACCAATCAGAGCTGACAAGGCTCAATATTTCAGTTCAAAAACCACAAACCGTTTAAATCAATATAAGATCGACAATGTTTGTACCAATCAGAGCTGACAAAGTTTGTTATTTAAGTTCAAAAACTACAGACATTTTGAAAAAAAATTTCAAATGGACAATGTTTGAACCAAGCAGAGCTGACAATGTTCAATATTTCAGTTCAAAAACTACAAACGTTTTAACGCAATCCGGGATCGATATATTTCGATCCAATCAGAGCTTAAAATGCCTAATATTTCAGTCCGAGAAATACGAACGTTTTGAACAAATCTGAGATCGACAATGTTTGAGCCGAACATAGCTGACACTGTTTTATATTTTAGTTCACAAAACAACAAACCTTTTCAACCGGAATGAGATCGACAATGTTTAAACCAATCAAAATTGTTAATGCTTGACATCCCAATCTAAAAACTGCAAACGTTTTGAACCAATCTGAGATCGAGAATGTTTGAACCAATCAGAGATGACAACGCCCAATATTTCAGTCTGAAAAATTACAAACGTTTTGAACAAATAACAGCAGAGAATGCTAAATATTATAGTCCGAATACTACAAACGTTTAGAACTGATCTGAGATCGACAATGTTTGAAGCAATCAGAGTTGACAATGCTCAATATTTCAGTCCAAAAACTACAAACGTTTTGAACAAATCTGAGATCGACAATGTTTGGACCAATCAAAGCTGACGGTAATTAATATCTTAGTCCAAAAACTACAAACGTTTCCAACCAATCTGAGAGGTACAATGTTTGAATCCATCAGAGATGACAATGCTTAATATCTCAGTCGAAAAGCTACAAACGTTTCAAATCAATTTGAGATCTACAATGACTAAACCAATCATAGCTGACAGTGCTTAATAATTCAGTTCGAAAACTATGAACGTTTCAAATCAATCTGGGATGGACAATGTATGAACCAATCATAGCTGACAATGCTCAATATTCCAGTCCAAAAAGTACAATTATTTTGAACCTATCTGAGATGTACAATGTTTGAACCAATCAGAGCTGGCAAGGCCTAATATTTCGTCCCAAAAACAACAAACGTTTTCAAATAATTTGAGATCGAGAATGTTTAAACCTATTTATGCTGACAATGCTTATAATTTCAATCGAAAAACTACGAACGTTTTGAACCAATCTAAGATCGACATTATACCAATAGGACCTGAAAGTTCTCGATTTCTCAGTCCAAAAACTACGAACATTTCGAACCAATCTAAGATCGCATTATATGAACCACTTAGAGCTGACTATGCTCCATTCATAAGTTCAAAAACAACAAACGTTTCGCACCAATCTGAGATCGACAATGTTCGAACCTATCAACGCTGACAATGCCTAATATTTCAGTCCAAAAACTACAAACCGTTTGAAACAATATAAGATCGACAATGTTTAAACCGATTAAAGCCGACTTTGCTTAAAAATTCAGTCCACAAATTACGGAAGATTGTAACCAATCTCAGATCGGCAAGGTTTGAATCAATCAGAGCTGACAATGCTCAATATTCTAATCTGAAACTACAAACAGTTTGAACCAATTTCGTTTCAAACCAATCGGAAACGGACAATGTTCAAAACAATCGGAGCTGATAATTCTTGTTATTTCAGGCCCAGAACTACAAAAGTTTCGAACCAATGTGAAGTCGACAAAGTAAGATCAAACCAGAGCTTAAAATGCTCAATATTTCAGTTAAGAAACTACAAACGTTTTAAATCAATCTGAGCTCGACAATGCTGGAACCAATCAGACCTGACAATGCTTGATCTCTTAGTCCAAAACCTGCAAACATTTTGAACCAATCTGAGATCGACAATATATGAACCAATCAGAGGAGACAATGCTCGATATTTCAGTCTAAAAATTACAAACGTTTTGAACCAATTCGTGATCTAACTTGTTTGAACCAAAAAGAGCTGACAATGCTTATTATTTCATTTCAAAAACTGCAAACTGTTTGAACCAATATAAGATCGACAATGACTAAACCAACCAGAGCTGACAGTGTTTGTTTTTCAAGTTTAAAAACTACAGACATCTTGAACCAATCTAAAATGGACAATGTTTGAACCAATCAGATCTGACAATGCCTAATATTGCAGTTTGAAAACTACGAACGTTTTGAACCAATCTGAGGTCGACATAATTCGAAACAATTAGAGCTGACAATGCCTTATATTTAAGTCCCAGAATCACAAAGGTTTTGAACTAATCTGAGATTGACAATGTTTAATCCGAACAGAGCTGACAATGCTCAATATTCCAGTTTACAAAACAACAAACTTTTTCAAACAATATGAGATCGACAATGTTTAAACCAATCAGAGCTGACAATGCTTAATATTTCAATCTGAAAACTACAAACGTTGTGAACCAATCTGGGATCGACAATGTTTGAACTAATCAGAGCGGACAATGCTTAATATTTGAGTCTAAAAATTACGAACGTTTTGAACAAATTAAAGGTGAGAATGCCTAATATTCTAGTCTAAAAACTACAAACGTTCCGAACTGATCTGAGATTAACAATGTTTGAACCAACCATAGCTAAAATGCTTAATATTTCAGTCCAAAAACTAGGAACGTTTTGATTCAATCTGAGATCAACAATGTTTGAACCAATCAGAGCTGACAATGGCCAATATTCCATTTTTAAAAACTACAAACGATTTAAACCAAACTATGATCGACAAAATGTTTGAACCAATCGGAGCTGACAATGCTTGATAATTCAGTCCAAAAACTACAAACGTTTTGAACCAATCTGATACCGACAATTTTTGAACCAATCATAGCTGACAATGCTCAATATTCTAGTCGAAATACTACAAACGTTTTTAACCAATGTGGGAGGGTCAATGTTTGAATCAAGCAGAGATGACGATGACTAATATTTCAGTTCGAAAACTACCAACATTTTGAACCTATCAGGGCTAACAATGTTCAAAAGTTTAGTCGAAGAACTACAAACGTTTTGAATTATTCTGAGATCGACAATGTTTGAATTAATCAGAGCTGACAATGCTTAATAATTCAGTTTAAAAACTACAAAACATTGACACCAATCTGAGGTCGACAATGTTTGAACAAATCAGAGTTGACAATGCTCAATATATCAGTCTAAAACCTACGAACAGTCCAAAATAATCTGAAATCGACAATGTTTGAACCAATCAGGGCTGATAATGCACAGTATTTTATTCGAAGAACTAGAAACGTTTTGAACCAATTTGAGATCGACAATCTTCGAACCAATCAGTGGTGACAATGCTTATTATTTTAGTCTAATATCTACAAACGTTTTAAAACAATCTAAGATCGATAATATTTAAGCCAATCAGGCCTGAAAATGCTAGATCTCTCAGCCCAAAAACTACAAACATTCTGAACCAATCTGAGATCGACAATATATGAACCAATCATAGGTGACAAGGCTCAATATTCCAGTCCAAAAACTGTGAACGATTTGAACCAATCTGAGATCGACAATGTTTGTACCAATCAGAGCTGACAATGCTCAATATTTCAGTCCAAAAACTACATACCGTTCGGATCAATATAAGATCGACAATGTTTAACTTAATCACAGCTGACAATGTTTGTAATTCAAGTTCAAAAACTTCAGACATTTTGAACAAAACTGAAATGGACAATGTTTGAAACAACCAGAGCTGACTATACTTAATGTTTCAGTTCAAAAACTTCAAACGTTCTGAACCAATCCGAGATCGACATAGTTCGAACCCTTCAGAGCTGACAATGCCCAATATTTTAGTTCAAAAACTACAAACGTTTTGAATAAATTACAGCTGAGAACGCTTGATATTTTAGTATAAAAACTACAAACGTTTTGAACTGATCTGATATCGACAATGTTTGAACCCATCAGAGCTGACGGTGCCTAATATTTAATCTGAAAACTACAAACCTTTTGAACCAATCTGAGAGCGAGAATGTTTAAACCCTTCACAGCTGACAATGCTTAATATTTCACTTCAAAAACTACAAACGTTTTGAACCAATCTAACACCAACAAAATTTTCAAACCAATCGGAGCTGACAATGCTTGGAATATATCCGTCCAAAAACTACAAACGTTTCGAATCAATCTGAGGTCGACAATGTTTGAACCAATTAGAGCTGACAATGCCTAATATTTTAGTCGAGAAACTGCAAACGTTTCGAACCAATCTAAGAGGTACAAAGTTTGAATCGATCAGAGATGACAATGCTTAATATCTCAGTCGAAATGCTTGATAATTAAGTTCAAAAACATCAAACGTTTCGTAACAATCTGAGATGGACAATGTTTGAACCAATCAGAGCTGACAATGCTCTATCATAAAGTTCAAAAACTGCAAACGTTTTTTAATAATCTGAGATCGACAATGTTCGAACCAATCAACGCTGACAATGCCTAATATTTTAGTCCAAAAACTACAAACCGTTCGAACCAATATGAAATCGACAATGTTTGAACCGATTAGAGCCGACAGTGCTTGAAAATACAGTCTAAAAATTACAAACGGTTGTAACCAATCTACGATCGACGAGGTTTGAATCAATCAGAGCTGACATTGCTTGATATTTCAGTCCAGAAATTACAACCGTTTTAAACTAATTTGAGATCGACAATGTGTGAACCAATCAGAGCTGACAATGCTTAATATTTTAATCTGAAAATACAAACAGTTTGAACCAATTTGAGATCGACAATTTCCGGACCAATCAGAGCTGACAAGTTTTATTCTATTAGTTCAAAAACTACAAACGTTTTAAACAAATCGGAAATGGACAATGTTCAAAAGATTCAAAGCTGATAATTCTCGTTATTTCAGGCCCAGAACTACAAAAGTTTCGAACCAATGTGAAGTCGACAAAGTAAGAACAAACCAGAGCTGACAATGCTCAATATTTCATGTAAGAAACTACAAACGTTTTAAATCAATCTGAGATCGACAATGCTTAAACAAATCAGACCTGACAATGCTTGATCTCTTATTCCAAAACCTGCAAACATTTTGAACAAATCTGAGTTCGACAATATATGAACCAATCAGAGGAGACAATGCTCAATATTTCAGTCCAAAAATTACAAACGTTTTGAACCAATCCGTGATCTAACTTGTTTGAACCAAAAAGAGCTGACAATGCTTATTATTTCATTTCAAAAACTGCAAACTGTTTGAACCAATATAAGATCGAAAATGACTAAACCAACCAGAGCTGACAGTGTTTGTTATTCAAGTTTAAAAACTACAGACATCTTGAACCAATCTAAAATGGACAATGTTTGAACCAATCAGATCTGACAATGCCTAATATTGCAGTTTGAAAACTACGAACGTTTTGAACCAATCTGAGGTCGACATAATTCGAACCAATTAGAGCTGACAATGCCTTATATTTAAGTCCCAGAATCACAAAGGTTTTGAACTAATCTGAGATTGACAATGTTTAATCCGAACAGAGCTGACAATGCTCAATATTCCAGTTCACAAAACCACAAACGTTTTCAAACAATATGAGATCGACAATGTTTAAACCAATCAGAGCTGACAATGCTCAATATTTCAATCTAAAAACTACAAACGTTGTGAACCAATCTGGGATCGACATTGCTTGAACCAATCAGAGCGGACAATGGTTAATATTTGACTTTAAAAATTACAAACGTTTTGGACAAAATAAAGCTGAGAATGCCTAATATTCTAGTCTAAAAACTACAAACGTTCCGAACTGATCTGAGATTAACAATGTTTAACCAATCAGAGCTCAAATGCTTAATATTTCAGTCCAAAAACTAGGAACGTTTTGATTCAATCTGAGATAAAAAATGTTTGAACCAATCAGAGCTGACAATGCCCAATATTTCATTTTTGAAAACTACAAACGATTTAGACCAAACTATGATCGGCAAAATGTTTGAACCAATCGGAGCTGACAATGCTTGATAATTCAGTCCAAAAACTACAAATGTTTATAACTAATCTGAAATGGACAATGTTTAAAGCAATCAGAGCTGAAAATGCTTAATATTTTATTCGGAAAACTACAAACGTTCCGAACCAATCTGAGATCGTTAATGTTCATACCAATCAGACCTGACATTTCTTAATCTCTCAATCCAAAAACTACAAACATTTCGAACAAATTTAAGATCGACAATATATGAACCAATCAGAGCTGACTATGCTCAATTCTTAAGTTCAAAAACTACAAGCGTTTTGAACCAATCCGAGATCGAGAATGTTTGAACCAAACAGAGCTGACAATGCTCAATATTTCATTCCAAAAACTACAATCCGTTTGAACTAATATGAGTTCGACAATGTTAAAACCAATCAGAGCTGACAGTGTTGGTTATTCAAATTTAAAAACTACAGACATCTTGAACCAATCTGAAATGGACAATGTTTGAACCAATCAGAGCAGACAATGCTAAATATTTCAGTTCAAAAACTACGAACGTTTCGAACCAATCTGAGGTCGATATAGTTCGAACCAATCAGAGCGGGCAATGCTTCATATTTCAGTCTCAGAACTACAAACGTTTTGAACCAATCTGAGATCGACAATGTTTGATCCCAACAGAGCTGACAATTTTCAATATCCCAGTTCACAAAACAACAAACCTTTTTAACCAATATGAGATCAACAATGTTTAAACCGATCAGAGCGGACAATGCTTAATATTTGAGTCCAAAAAGTATAAAACGTTTTGAACAAATTAAAGCTGAGAATGCCATATATTCTAGTCCACAATCTATAAAAGTTTTGAATTAATTTGAGATTAACAATGTTTGAATCAATCAGAGCTAAAAAATGCTCGATATTTCAGTTCACAAACTAACGACGTTTTGAACAAATCTGATATCGACAATGTTTGAACTATTCAGAGCTAACAATGCCTAATATTTCACTTTGAAAAACTACAAAGGATTTACACCAATCTAAAATCGACAAAATATTTGAAACAATCAGAGCTGACAATGCCTAATATTTTAGCCGGAAAAATGCAAAGGTTTTAAACCAATCTGAGAGGTGCAATGTTTGAATCGATCAGAGATGACAATGCTTAATATCTCAGTCGAAATGCTTGATAATTAAGTTAATAACTTCAAACGATTCATTGCAATCTGAGATGGACGATGTTTGAACCAATCAGAGCTGACAAGGCTCGATATTTCAGTCTAAAAACTACACACGTTTGGAACAAACAGTTTGATCAATTTGAGATCGACAATTTTCGAACCAATCAGAGGTGACAAGTTTTAATCTATTAGTTCAAAAACTACAAACGATTTGAACCAATCTGAAATGGACAATGTTTGAGCCAATCAAAGCTGACAATGCCTGATATTTCAGTCCCAAAACTACAAAAGTATCGAACACATCTGAAATCGACAAAGTTCGAACCAATCAGTGCTGACAATGCATGATAATTCAGTTCAAAAACTACGATCGTTCCAAACCAATCTGAAGTCGACATAGTTCGAACCAATCAGAGCTTACAATGCCTTATAATTTAGTGTCAGAACTACGAACGTTTTGATGCAATCTGAGATCGACAATGTTTGATCCTAACAGAGCTGACAATGCTGATTATTTCAGTTAACAAAAAAACAAACCTTTTTAACCAATATGAGATAGACAATATTTGATCTAATCAGAGCTGACAATGCTTAGTATTTGAGTCCAAAAATTACAAATGTTTTCAACAAATTGAAGCTAAGAATGCCTAATATTCAATCTAAAAACTACAAACCTTTTGAACTGATCTGAGATTAACAATGTTTGACCCAATCAGAGCTGAAAATGCTTAATATTCCAGTCCAAAAACTAGGAACGTTTTGAACCAATCTGAGATCGACAATGTTTGAACTTTTCAGAGCTGACAATGCCTAATATTTCACTTTTAAAAACTACAAACGATTTCAACCAATCTATAATGGACAAAATGTTTGAACCAATCAAAGCTGACAATGCTTGATAATTCAGTCTAAAAACTACAAACGTTTTTGACCAATCTAATATCGACAATGTTTGAACCAATCGAAGCTGACAATGCCTAATATTTCATTCCAAAAACTACAATCCGTTTGATTCAACATAAGATCGACAATGTTAAAACCAATCAGAGCTGACAGTGTTTGTTATTCAAATTTAAAAACTACAGACATCTTGAACCAATCTAAAATGGACAATGTTTGAACCAATCAGAGCTGACAATGCTAAATATTTCAGTCTAAAAACTACAAACGTTTCGAACCAATCTAAGAT
Source organism: Atriophallophorus winterbourni (assembly GCA_013407085.1). Classification (NCBI taxonomy): domain Eukaryota; kingdom Metazoa; phylum Platyhelminthes; class Trematoda; order Plagiorchiida; family Microphallidae; genus Atriophallophorus; species Atriophallophorus winterbourni. Next base: position 27,363 of record JACCGJ010020111.1, read on the forward strand.
CGACAATGTATGAACCAATCAGAAATGACAATGCTTAACATTTAAGTCTTAATGCTGCAAACGTTTTATACAATTCTGAGATCGACAATGTAAAAATCAATCAGAGCTGACAATGCCTAATAATTCAGCCTGGAAACTACAAACGATTTGAACCAATTTGAGATCGACAATGTTTGAACGAAACAAAGCTGACAATGCATAATCTTTTAGTCCACAAAATACAAACATTTTTATCTAATCAGAGCTGACAATGCTCAATATTTCAGTCCAAAAAGTACAAACGTTCAGAACCAATCTGAGATCGACAATGTTCGAACCAATCAGAGCTGACAATGCTAATTATTTCCGTTCGAAAACTACAAACGTTTAGAACCAATCTGAGATCGACAATGTTTGACAATGCTTCATATTTAAAGTCTAAATGCTGCAAAAGTTTTATAAAAGTTTGAGATCGACAATGTAATAATCAATCAGGGCTGACAATGCCTAATATTGTAGCCTGAAAACTACAAACGATTTAAACCAAACTGAGATCAACAATGTTTGAATTAACAAAGCTGACAATGCTTATTATTTCATCTCATTAATTACGAACATTTTGAAGCAATCTGAAATCGACAACGTGTGAACTGATCAGAGCTGACAATGCTCAATATTTCAGTCTAAAAACTACAAAGGTTTTGAACAAATCCTAGATCGACAATGTGTAACCAATCAGAGCTGACAATACCTAATATTTTAGTCCAAAAACTAAAAACGATTTGTACCAATCTGAGATCGACAATGTTTGAACCAACCAAAGCGGACGATGAATAATATTTCATTCCAAAAATTGAAAACATTTTGAAGCAATCTGAAATGGTTAACGTTTGAACCAATCAGAGCTGACAATGCTAAACATTTGAGTCTAACACTTCAAACAGATTAAACCGATCTGAGATCGACGATGTTTGAACCAATCAGAGCTGACAAGGTTTAATATGTCAGTTCGGAATCTACAAACGTATCAAAGAAATCATAGCCGAGAGTGCTTAATAATATAGTCTAAACACTACACACGTTTTGAACTAATCTGAGATTGACAATGTTTGAACAAATCAGAGCTGACAATGTTCAATATTTGAGTTCAAAAACTACAAACGTTCCCAACCAATCTGAAACGGACAACATTTGAACCAATCAGAGCTGACAATGCTTGATAAATCAGGCCCGGAACCACAAACGTTTTGAACCAATCTGAGATCGACAAAGTTCGAACCAATCAGTGATAATAAAGCCTAATATTTCAGACCAAAAGCTGCAAATATTTTAAACCAATCTGTGATCGACAATGTTCAAACTAATCAGACCTGACAATGCTTGATCTCTAAGTCCGAAAACTAGAAAACATTTTAAACCAATCTAAGATCGACAATGTTTGAACCAATCATAGCTAATAATGCTCAATATTTCAGTCGAAAGACTACAAACGTTTCACACCAATCTGAGATCGTTAATGTTTGAAATAAACAAAGCTGACAATGCATAATATTTAAGTCCAAGAACTGCAGACATTTAGTACTAATCAGAGCTGACAATGCTTAATATTTTAGTCGAAATATTACAAACGTTTCACACCAATCTTAGTTCGACAATGTTTGAACTAAACAAAGCTGACAATGCGAAATATTTTAGTTCAAAAACTACAAACATTTTGAACCAACCAGAGCTGGAAATGCTTAATATTTCAGTCGAAAAACTACGAAAGTTTTAAACCAATCTGAGTTCGACAATGTTTAAACCAAAGAAAGCTGACAATGCGAAATATTTTAGTCCAAAAACTACAAACATTTTGAACCAACCAAAGCTGACAATACTTGATATTTAAGTCGAAAAACTACAAACGTTTCGAACTAATCTGAGATCGACAATTATTAAACTAATCAGAACTGACAATGCTCAATATTTCAGTCCAAAAACTACAAACGTTTTGAACCAATCTCAGATCGACAATGTTCGAACCAATCCGACCAGACAATTCTTTATATTTTAGTTCGAAAATGACAAATGTTTCGAACCAATCTGAGGTCGACAATGTTTGAACCAATCAGAGCTGAAAATGCTTAATATTTTAGTTCAAAAACTACAGAGGTTTCGAACCAATTTGAGATCGACAATTTTTAAACAATCAGATCTTACCATGCTTCATATTTCAGCCTTGAAACTACAAATGTTTTGAACCAATCTGAGGTCGACAATGTTCGAACCAATCCTACCGGACATTTCTTTTCATTTTGGTTCGAAAATGACAAATGTTACGAACCAATCTAAGGTCGACAATGTTTGAACCAATCAGAGCTGAAAATGCTTAATATTTTACTTTGAAAACTACAAACGTTTTGAACCAATCTGAGATCGACAATGTTTGATCCAATCAGAGCTGACAATGCTCTATATTTTAGTCTAGAAACCACAAATGTTTTGAACCAAGCTGAGGTCGACAACGTTTGAACCAATTAGAGCTGACAATGCCCAATATTTCAGTTCAAAAACTAAAAACGTTTTGAACCAATCTCAGATCGACAATGTTTAAACCAATCAGACCTGACATTACTTAATATTTCTGTCCAAAAACTACAAACCGTTTCAAACAATATAAGATCGACAAAGTTCGAACCAATCAGAGCTGACAAAGCCTAATATTTCAGTCCAAAAGCTAAAAACGTTTTGAATCAATCTGAGTTCGACAATGTTTGAATTATTCATAGCTGACAATGCTCCATAATTCAATCTAAAATCTACAAACCTTTTGAACCAATCTAAGATCGACAATGCTTAAACCAATCAGAGGTAACAATTCTTTATATTTCAGTCCGAAAATTTCAAATGTTTCGAACCTATCTGAGGTCGACAATGTTTGAATCAATCAGAGCTGAAAATGCTTGATATGTCAGTTTGAAAACTACAAACGTTTTGAACCAATCTGAGTTCGACAATGTTTGAATTAATCATAGCTGACAATGCTTTATATTTCAGTCTAAAAACTACAAATGTTTTGAACCAATCTGAGGTCGACAATGTTTGAACCAATTAGAGCTGACAATGCTCAATATTTCAGTTCAAAAACTACAAACGTTTTAAACCAATCTGAGATCGACATGGTTTCAACCTATCAGACCTGTCAATGATGAATATTTCAGTCCAAAATAAAAACCGTTTGAACCAATATAAGATCGACAAAGTTCGAACCAATCAGAGCTGACAAAGCCTAATATTTCATTCCAAAAGCTACAAACGTTTCAAGCCTATCTCAGATCGACAATGTTCAAACTAATCAGACCTGACAATGCTTGATCTCGCAGTCCACAAACTACAAACATTTTGAACCAATCTGAGATCGACAATGTTTGAACCAATCAATGCTAACAATGCTCTATATTTCAGTCGGAAGACTACAAACAGACAAAGCCTAAAATTTCAGCCCAAAAGCTACAAGCGTTTTAATCCAATCTGAGTTCGACAATGTTCGAACTAATCAGACCTGACAATGCTTGATCTCTCAGTCCAAAAACTAGAAAACATTTTAAACCAATCTAAGGTCGACAATGTTTGAACCAATCATAGCTAATAATGCTCAATATTCCAGTCGAAAGACTACAAACGTTTCACACCAATCTGAGATCGTTAATGTTTGAAATAAACAAAGCTGAAAATGCATAATATTTTAGCCCAAGAACTGCAGCCATTTAAACTAATCAAAGCTGACAATGCTTAATATTTTAGTCGAAAAACTACGAAAGTTTTTAACCAATCTGAGTTCGACAATGTTTAAACCAAAGAAAGCTGACAATGCGAAATATTTTAGTCCAAAAACTACAAACATTTTGAACCAACCAAAGCTGACAATACTTGATATTTCAGTCCAAAAACTACAAACGTTTCGAACTAATCTGAGATCGACAATTATTAAACTAATCAGAACTGACAATGCTCAATATTCCAGTCCAAAAACTACAAACGTTTTGAACCAATCTCAGATCGACAATGTTCGAACCAATCCGACCAGACAATTCTTTATATTTTAGTTCGAAAATGACAAATGTTTCGAACCAATCTGAGGTCGACAATGTTTGAACCAATCAGAGCTGAAAATGCTTAATATTTTAGTTCAAAAACTACAGAGGTTTCGAACCAATTTGAGATCGACAATTTTTAAACAATCAGATCTTACCATGCTTCATATTTCAGTCTTGAAACTACAAATGTTTTGAACCAATCTGAGGTCGACAATGTTCGAACCAATCAGAAATGACAATGCTTAACATTTAAGTCTAAATGCTGCAAACGTTTTATACAATTCTGAGATCGACAATGTAAAAATCAATCAGAGCTGACAATGCCTTATAATTCAGCCTGGAAACTACAAACGATTTAAACCAACTTGAGATCGACAATGTTTGAACGAAACAAAGCTGACAATGCATAATCTTTTAGTCCACAAAATACAAACATTTTTATCTAATCAGAGCTGACAATGCTCAATATTTCAGTCCAAAAAGTACAAACGTTCAGAACCAATCTGAGATCGACAATGTTCGAACCAATCAGAGCTGACAATGCTAAATATTTCAGTCCAAAAACTACAAACGTTTCAAAGCAATCTAAGATCGACAATGTTCGAACCGATCAGAAATGACAATGCTTAATATTAAGTCTAAATGCTGCAAAAGTTTTATAAAATTTTGAGATCGACAATGTAATAATCAATCAGGGCTGACAATGCCTAATAATGTAGCCTGAAAACTACAAACGATTTAAACCAAACTGAGATCAACAATGTTTGAACCAACAAAGCTGACAATGCTTATTATTTCATCTCATTAATTACGAACATTTTGAAGCAATCTGAAATCGACAACGTGTGAACTGATCAGAGCTGACAATGCTCAATATTTCAGTCTAAAAACTACAAAGGTTTTGAACAAATCCTAGATCGACAATGTGTAACCAATCAGAGCTGACAATACCTAATATTTTAGTCCAAAAACTAAAAACGATTTGTACCAATCTGAGATCGACAATGTTTGAACCAACCAAAGCGGACAATGAATAATATTTCATTCCAAAAATTGAAAACATTTTGAAGCAATCTGAAATGGTTAACGTTTGAACCAATCAGAGCTGACAATGCTAAACATTTGAGTCTAACACTTCAAACAGATTAAACCGATCTGAGATCGACGATGTTTGAACCAATCAGAGCTGACAAGGTTTAATATGTCAGTTCGGAATCTACAAACGTATCAAAGAAATCATAGCCGAGAGTGCTTAATAATATAGTCTAAACACTACACACGTTTTGAACTAATCTGAGATTGACAATGTTTGAACAAATCAGAGCTGACAATGTTCAATATTTGAGTTCAAAAACTACAAACGTTCCCAACCAATCTGAAACGGACAACATTTGAACCAATCAGAGCTGACAATGCTTGATAAATCAGGCCCGGAACCACAAACGTTTTGAACCAATCTGAGATCGACAAAGTTCGAACCAATCAGTGATAATAAAGCCTAATATTTCAGACCAAAAGCTGCAAATATTTTAAACCAATCTGTGATCGACAATGTTCAAACTAATCAGACCTGACAATGCTTGATCTCTAAGTCCGAAAACTAGAAAACATTTTAAACCAATCTAAGATCGACAATGTTTGAACCAATCATAGCTAATAATGCTCAATATTTCAGTCGAAAGACTACAAACGTTTCACACCAATCTGAGATCGTTAATGTTTGAAATAAACAAAGCTGACAATGCATAATATTTAAGTCCAAGAACTGCAGACATTTACTACTAATCAGAGCTGACAATGCTTAATATTTTAGTCGAAATATTACAAACGTTTCACACCAATCTGAGTTCGACAATGTTTGAACTAAACAAAGCTGACAATGCGAAATATTTCAGTTGAAAAACTACAAACATTTTGAACCAACCAGAGCTAAAAATGCTTCATATTTCAGTCGAAAAACTACGAAAGTTTCAAACCAATCTGAGTTCGAAAATGTTTAAACCAAAGAAAGCTGACAATACTTGATATTTCAGTCCAAAAACTACAAACGTTTCGAGCTAATCTGAGATCGACAATTATTAAACTAATCAGAACTGACAATGCTCAAGATTTCAGTACAAAAACTACAAACGTTTTGAACCAAACTCAGATCAACAGTATTTGAACCAATCCGACCAGACAATTCTTTATATTTTAGTTCGAAAATGACAAATGTTTCGAACCAATCTGAGGTCGACAATGTTTGAACCAATCAGAGCTGAAGATGCTTAATATTTTAGTTCGAAAACTACAGAGGTTTCGAACTAATTTGAGATCGACCATTTTTTAACTAATCAGAGCTTACCATGCTTCATATTTCAGTCTTAAAACTACAAATGTTTTGAACCAATCTGAGGTCGACAATGTTCGAACCAATCCTACCGGACATTTCTTTTTATGTTGGTTCGAAAATGACAAATGTTACGAACCAATCTAAGGTCGACAATGTTTGAACCAATCAGAGCTGAAAATGCTCAATATTTTAATTTGAAAACTACAAACGTTTCGAACCAAACTAAGATCGACAATGTTTGATCCAATCAGAGCTGACAATGCTTTATTTTTCAGTCTAAAAACCACAAATGTTATGAACCAAGCTGAGGTCGACAATGTTTGAACCAATTAGAGCTGACAATGCCCAATATTTCAGTCCAAAAACTAAAAACGTTTTGAACCAATCTCAGATCGACAATATTTAAACCAATCAGACCTGACATTACTTAATATTTCTGTCCAAAAACTACAAACCGTTTCAAACAATATAAGATCGACAAAGTTCGAACCAATCAGAGCTGACAAAGCCTAATATTTCAGTCCAAAAGCTAGAAACGTTTTGAATCAATCTGAGTTCGACAATGTTTGAATTATTCATAGCTGACAATGCTCCATAATTAAATCTGAAAACTACAAACCTTTTGAACCAATCTTAGATCGACAATGTTTGAACCAATCAGAGGTAACAATTCTTTATATTTCAGTCCGAAAATTTCAAATGTTTCGAACCTATCTGAGGTCGACAATGTTTGAATCAATCAGAGCTGAAAATGCTTGATATGTAAGTTTGAAAACTACAAACGTTTTGAACCAATCTGAGTTCGACAATGTTTGAATTGATCATAGCTGACAATGCTTTATATTTCAGTTTAAAAAATACAAATGTTTTGAACGAATCTGAGGTCGACAATGTTTGAACCAATTAGAGCTGACAATGCTCAATATTTCAGTTCAGAAAATACAAACGTTTCAAACCAATCTGAGATCGACATGGTTTCAACCTATCAGACCTGTCAATATTAAATATTTCAGTCCAAAATAAAAACCGTTTGAACCAATATAAGATCGACAAAGTTCGAACCAATCAGAGCTGACAAAGCCTAATATTTCATTCCAAAAGCTACAAACGTTTCAAGCCTATATCAGATCGACAATGTTCAAACTAATCAGACCTGACAATGCTTGATCTCTCAGTCCTCAAACTACAAACATTTTGAACCAATCTGAGATCGACAATGTTTGAACCAATCAATGCTAACAATGCTCAATATTTCAGTCGGAAGACTACAAACAGACAAAGCCTAATATTTCAGCCCAAAAGCTACAAGCGTTTTAATCCAATCTGAGTTCGACAATGTTCGAACTAATCAGACCTGACAATGCTCGATCTCTCAGTCCAAAAACTAGAAAACATTTTAAACCAATCTAAGATCGACAATGTTTGAACCAATCATAGCTAATAATGCTCAATATTCCAGTCGAAAGACTACGAACGTTTCACACCAATCTGAGATCGTTAATGTTTGAAATAAACAAAGCTGGCAATGCATAATATTTTAGTCCAAGAACTGCAGACATTTAAACTAATCAAAGCTGACAATGCTTAATATTTTAGTCGGAAAACTACGAAAGTTTTGAACCAATATGAGTTTGACAATGTTTAAACCAAAGAAAGCTGACAATGCGAAATATTTTAGTCCAAAAACTACAAACATTGTGAACCAACCAAAGCTGACAATACTTGATATTTCAGTCGAAAAACTACAAACGTTTCGAGCTAATCTGAGATCGACAATTATTAAACTAATCAGAACTGACAATGCTCAATATTTCAGTCCAAAAACTACAAACGTTTTGAACCAATCTCAGATCGACAATGTTCGAACCAATCCGACCAGACAATTCTTTATATTTTAGTTCGAAAATGACAAATGTTTCGAACCAATCTGAGGTCGACAATGTTTGAACCAATCAGAGCTGAAAATGCTTAATATTTTAGTTCAAAAACTACAGAGGTTTCGAACCAATTTGAGATCGACAATTTTTAAACAATCAGATCTTACCATGCTTCATATTTCAGTCTTGAAACTACAAATGTTTTGAACCAATCTGAGGTCGACAATGTTCGAACCAATCAAGAAATGACATCTTAACATTTAGTCTAATGCTGCAAACTTTAATCAATTCTGAGATCGACAATGTAAAAATCAATCAGAGCTGACAATGCCTTATAATTCAGCCTGGAAACTACAAACGATTTAAACCAACTTGAGATCGACAATGTTTGAACGAAACAAAGCTGACAATGCATAATCTTTTAGTCCACAAAATACAAACATTTTTATCTAATCAGAGCTGACAATGCTCAATATTTCATTCCAAAAAGTACAAACGTTCAGAACCAATCTGAGATTGACAATGTTCGAACCAATCAGAGCTGACAATGCTAAATATTTCAGTCCAAAAACTACAAACGTTTCAAAGCAATCTAAGATCGACAATGTTCGAACCGATCAGAAATGACAATGCCTAATATTAAAGTCTAAATGCTGCAAAAGTTTTATAAAAGTTTGAGATCGACAATGTAATAATCAATCAGGGCTGACAATGCCTAATATTGTAGCCTGAAAACTACAAACGATTTAAACCAAACTGAGATCAACAATGTTTGAATTAACAAAGCTGACAATGCTTATTATTTCATCTCATTAATTACGAACATTTTGAAGCAATCTGAAATCGACAACGTGTGAACTGATCAGAGCTGACAATGCTCAATATTTCAGTCTAAAAACTACAAAGGTTTTGAACAAATCCTAGATCGACAATGTGTAACCAATCAGAGCTGACAATACCTAATATTTTAGTCCAAAAACTAAAAACGATTTGTACCAATCTGAGATCGACAATGTTTGAACCAACCAAAGCGGACGATGAATAATATTTCATTCCAAAAATTGAAAACATTTTGAAGCAATCTGAAATGGTTAACGTTTGAACCAATCAGAGCTGACAATGCTAAACATTTGAGTCTAACACTTCAAACAGATTAAACCGATCTGAGATCGACGATGTTTGAACCAATCAGAGCTGACAAGGTTTAATATGTCAGTTCGGAATCTACAAACGTATCAAAGAAATCATAGCCGAGAGTGCTTAATAATATAGTCTAAACACTACACACGTTTTGAACTAATCTGAGATTGACAATGTTTGAACAAATCAGAGCTGACAATGTTCAATATTTGAGTTCAAAAACTACAAACGTTCCCAACCAATCTGAAACGGACAACATTTGAACCAATCAGAGCTGACAATGCTTGATAAATCAGGCCCGGAACCACAAACGTTTTGAACCAATCTGAGATCGACAAAGTTCGAACCAATCAGTGATAATAAAGCCTAATATTTCAGACCAAAAGCTGCAAATATTTTAAACCAATCTGTGATCGACAATGTTCAAACTAATCAGACCTGACAATGCTTGATCTCTAAGTCCGAAAACTAGAAAACATTTTAAACCAATCTAAGATCGACAATGTTTGAACCAATCATAGCTAATAATGCTCAATATTTCAGTCGAAAGACTACAAACGTTTCACACCAATCTGAGATCGTTAATGTTTGAAATAAACAAAGCTGACAATGCGAAATATTTTAGTTCAAAAACTACAAACATTTTGAACCAACCAGAGCTGAAAATGCTTAATATTTCAGTCGAAAAACTACGAAAGTTTTAAACCAATCTGAGTTCGACAATGTTTAAACCAAAGAAAGCTGACAATGCGAAATATTTTAATCCGAAAACTACAAACATTTTTAACCAACCAAAGCTGATAATACTTGATATTTCAGTCCAAAAACTACAAACGTTTCGAACTAATCTGAGATCGACAATTATTAAACTAATCAGAACTGACAATGCTCAAGATTTCAGTCCAAAAACTACAAACGTTTTGAACCAATCTCAGATCGACAGTATTTGAACCAATCCGACCAGACAATTCTTTATATTTTAGTTCGAAAATGACAAATGTTTCGAACCAATCTGAGGTCGACAATGTTTGAACCAATCAGAGCTGAAAATGCTTAATATTTTAGTTCGAAAACTACAGAGGTTTCGAACTAATTTGAGATCGACAATTATTTAACCAATCAGAGCTTACCATGCTTCATATTTCAGTCTTAAAACTACAAATGTTTTGAACCAATCTGAGGTCGACAATGGTCGAACCAATCCTACCGGACATTTCTTTTCATTTTGGTTCGAAAATGACAAATGTTACGAACCAATCTAAGGTCGACAATGTTTGAACCAATCAGAGCCGAAAATGCTCAATATTTTAATTTGAAAACTACAAACGTTTCGAACCAATCTAAGATCGACAATGTTTGATTGAATCAGAGCTGACAATGCTTTATATTTCAGTCTAAAAACCACAAATTTTATGAACCAAGCTGAGGTCGACAATGTTTGAACCAATTAGAGCTGACAATGCGCAATATTTCAGTCCAAAAACTAAAAACGTTTTGAACCAATCTCAGATCGACAATATTTAAACCAATCAGACCTGACATTACTTAATATTTCTGTCCAAAAACTACAAACCGTTTCAAACAATATAAGATCGACAAAGTTCGAACCAATCAGAGCTGACAAAGCCTAATATTCCAGTCCAAAAGCTAGAAACGTTTTGAATCAATCTGAGTTCGACAATGTTTGAAGTATTCATAGCTGACAATGCTCCATAATTCAATCTAAAAACTACAAACCTTTTGAACCAATCTAAGATCGACAATGCTTAAACCAATCAGAGGTAACAATTCTTTATATTTCAGTCCAAAAATTTCAAATGTTTCGAACCTATCTGAGGTCGACAATGTTTGAATTAATCATAGTTGACAATGCTTTATATTTCAGTCTAAAAACTACAAATGTTTTGAACCAATCTGAGGTCGACAATGTTTGAACCAATTAGAGCTGACAATGCTCAATATTTCAGTTCAAAAACTACAAACGTTTTAAACCAATCTGAGATCGACATGGTTTCAACCTATCAGACCTGTCAATGATGAATATTTAAGTCCAAAATAAAAACCGTTTGAACCAATATAAGATCGACAAAGTTCGACCCAATCAGAGCTGACAAAGCCTAATATTTCATTCCAAAAGCTACAAACGTTTCAAGCCTATCTCAGATCGACAATGTTCGAACTAATCAGACCTGACAATGCTTGATCTCGCAGTCCACAAACTACAGACATTTTGAACCAATCTGAGATCGACAATGTTTGAAATAATCAATGCTAACAATGCTCTATATTTCAGTCGGAAGACTACAAACAGACAAAGCCTAAAATTTCAGCCCAAAAGCTACAAGCGTTTTAATCCAATCTGAGTTCGACAATGTTCGAACTAATCAGACCTGACAATGCTTGATCTCTCAGTCCAAAAACTAGAAAACATTTTAAACCAATCTAAGGTCGACAATGTTTGAACCAATCATAGCTAATAATGCTCAATATTCCAGTCGAAAGACTACAAACGTTTCACACCAATCTGAGATCGTTAATGTTTGAAAGAATCAAAGCTGACAATGCTTAATATTTTAGTCGAAAAACTACGAAAGTTTTAACCAATCTGAGTTCGACAATGTTTAAACCAAAGAAAGCTGACAATGCGAAATATTTTAGTCCAAAAACTACAAACATTTTGAACCAACCAAAGCTGACAATACTTGATATTTAAGTCGAAAAACTACAAACGTTTCGAACTAATCTGAGATCGACAATTATTAAACTAATCAGAACTGACAATGCTCAATATTTCAGTCCAAAAACTACAAACGTTTTGAACCAATCTCAGATCGACAATGTTCGAACCAATCCGACCAGACAATTCTTTATATTTTAGTTCGAAAATGACAAATGTTTCGAACCAATCTGAGGTCGACAATGTTTGAACCAATCAGAGCTGAAAATGCTTAATATTTTAGTTCAAAAACTACAGAGGTTTCGAACCAATTTGAGATCGACAATTTTTAAACAATCAGATCTTACCATGCTTCATATTTCAGTCTTGAAACTACAAATGTTTTGAACCAATCTGAGGTCGACAATGTTCGAACCAATCCTACCGGACATTTCTTTTCATTTTGGTTCGAAAATGACAAATGTTACGAACCAATCTAAGGTCGACAATGTTTGAACCAATCAGAGCTGAAAATGCTTAATATTTTACTTTGAAAACTACAAACGTTTTGAACCAATCTGAGATCGACAATGTTTGATCCAATCAGAGCTGACAATGCTCTATATTTTAGTCTAGAAACCACAAATGTTTTGAACCAAGCTGAGGTCGACAACGTTTGAACCAATTAGAGCTGACAATGCCCAATATTTCAGTTCAAAAACTAAAAACGTTTTGAACCAATCTCAGATCGACAATGTTTAAACCAATCAGACCTGACATTACTTAATATTTCTGTCCAAAAACTACAAACCGTTTCAAACAATATAAGATCGACAAAGTTCAAACCAATCAGAGCTGACAAAGCCTAATATTTCAGTCCAAAAGCTAGAAACGTTTTGAATCAATCTGAGTTCGACAATGTTTGAATTAGTTGTAGCTGACAATGCTCCATAATTCAATCTAAAAACTACAAACCTTTTGAACCAATCTAAGATCGACAATGCTTAAACCAATCAGAGGTAACAATTCTTTATATTTCAGTCCGAAAATTTCAAATGTTTCGAACCTATCTGAGGTCGACAATGTTTGAATCAATCAGAGCTGAAAATGCTTGATATGTCAGTTTGAAAACTACAAAAGTTTTGAACCAATCTGAGTTCGACAATGTTTGAATTAATCATAGGTGACAATGCTTTATATTTCAGTTTAAAAAATACAAATGTTTTGAACCAATCTGAGGTCCACAATGTTTGAACCAATCAGAGCTGACAATGCTCAATATTTCAGTTCAAAAACTACAAACGTTTTAAACCAATCTGAGATCGACATGGTTTTAACCTATCAGAGCTGTCAATGATGAATATTTCAGTCCTAAATAAAAACCGTTTTAACCAATATAAGATCGACAATGTTTGAACCAATCAGAGCTGACAAAGCCTAATATTTCATTCCAAAAGCTACAAACGTTTCAAGCCTATCTCAGATCGACAATGTTCAAACTAATCAGACCTGACAATGCTTGATCTCGCAGTCCACAAACTACAAACATTTGAACCAATCTGAGATCGACAATGTTTGAACCAATCAATGCTAACAATGCTCAATATTTCAGTCGGAAGACTACAAACAGACAAAGCCTAATATTTCAGCCCAAAAGCTACAAACGTTTTAATCCAATCTGAGTTCGACAATGTTCAAACTAATCAGACCTGACAATGCTTGATCTCTCAGTCCCCAAACTATAAACATTTTGAACCAATCTGGGATCCACAATGTTTGAACCATTCATAGCTAGCGATGCCTAATATTTCAGTCGAAACACTACAAACGTTTCACACCAATATGAGCTAGACAATGTTTGAACTAAACAAAGGTGACAATTTATAATATTTAAGTCCGAAAATTACAAATATTTTGAACCAATCTGAGTTCGACAATGCTTAAACAAATCAGACCTCACAATGCCTAATATTTCAGTCCAAAAACTACAAACCGTTCGAAGCAATATACGATCGACAATGTTTGAGCAAATCAGAGCTGACAATGCTTTATATTTCAGTCTGAAAAATACAAATGTTTCGAACCGAGCTGAGGTCGACAATGTTTGAACCAATTAGAGCTGACAATGCCCAATATTTCAGTCCAAAAACTAAAAACGTTTTGAACCAATCTCAGATCGAAAATGTTTAAACCAATCAGACCTGACATTACTTAATATTTCTGTCCAAAAACTACAAACCGTTTCAAACAATATAAGATCGACAAAGTTCAAACCAATCAGAGCTGACAAAGCCTAATATTTCAGTTCAAAAGATAGAACCGTTTTGAACCAATCTGAGTTCGACAATGTTCAAACTAATCAGACCTGACAATGCTTGATCTCTCAGTCCCCAAACTATAAACATTTTGAACCAATCTGGGATCGACAAAGTGTCAACCAATCATAGCTAGCGATGCTTATTATTTCAGTCGAAACACAACAAACGTTTCACACCAATCTGATATCGACAATGTTTGAACTAAACAAAGCTGATAATTTATAATATTTTAGTCCGAGAACTAAAAATATTTTGAACCAATCTGATTTCGATAATGTTTAAGCAAATCAGACCTGATAATGCCTAATATTCCAGTCCAAAAACTAAAAACCGTTTGAACCAATATAAGATCGACAATGTTTGAAGAAATCAGAGCTGACAATGCTTAATATTTTGGTTTGAAAACTACAAACGTTTCGAACCAATCTAAAATCGACAATGTTTGAACCAATTAGACCTGACAATGCCCAATATTTTAGTCCAAAAACTAAAAACGTTTTGAACCAACCTCAGATCGACAATGTTCAAACCAATCAGACCTGACATTACTTAATATTTCTGTCCAAAAACTACAAACCGTTTCAAACAATATAAGATCGACAAAGTTTAAACCAATCAGAGCTGACAAAACCTTATATTTCAGTCCAAGAGATAGAAACGTTTTGAACCAATCTGAGTTCGAAAATGTTCAAACTAATCAGACCTGACAATGCTTGATCTCTCAGTCCCCAAACTATAAACATTTTGAACAAATTTGGGATCGACAAAGTTTGAACCAATCATAGCTAGCGATGCTTATTATTTCAGTCGAAACACAACAAACGTTTCACACCAATCTGATATCGACAATGTTTGGACTAAACATAGCTGATAATTTATAATATTTTAGTCCGAGAACTAAAAATATTTTGAACCAATCTGAGTTCGACAATGTTTAAGCAAATCAGACCTGATAATGCCTAATAATCCAGTCCAAAAACTAAAAACCGTTTGAACCAATATAAGATCGACAATGTTTGAAGAAATCAGAGCTGACAATGTTTAATATTTAAGTTCAAGAACTACAAACGTTTCGAACCAATCTGAAATGGACAATATTTGAACCAATCAGAGCTGAAAATGCTTAATAATTCAGTCCTGGAACTACAAACGTTTTGAAAGAATCTGAGATCGAGAACGTTCAAATCAATCAGAGCTGGCAATGTTTGAACTAAACAAACCTGGTAATGCATAATATTTTCTTCTAAAAACTACAAACATTTTGAATCAATCAGAGCTGACAACGCATATTATTTCGGTGAAAAAACTACAACCGTTGTGAACCAATCTGAATTCGACAATGTTTGAATTAATCATAGCTGACAATGCTCCATAATTCAATCTAAAATCTACAAACCTTTTGAACCAATCTAAGATCGACAATGCTTAAACCAATCAGAGGTAACAATTCTTCATATTTCAGTTCGAAAATTTCAAATGTTTCGAACCTATCTGAGGTCGACAATGTTTGAATCAATCAGAGCTGAAGATGCTTGATATGTCAGTTTGAAAACTACAAACGTTTTGAACCAATCTGAGTTCGACAATGTTTGAATTAATCATAGCTGACAATGCTTTATATTTCAGTCTAAAAACTACAAATGTTTTGAACCAATCTGAGGTCGACAATTTTTGAACCAATTAGAGCTGACAATGCTCGATATTTCAGTTCAAAAACTACAAACATTTTAAACCAATCTGAGATCGACATTGTTTAAACCTATCACATCTGTCAATGTTGAATATTTTAGTCCAAAATAAAAACGTTTGAACCAATATAAGATCGACAAAGTTCGAACAAATCAGAGCTGACAAAGCCTGGTATTTCATTCCAAAAGCTACAAACGTTTCAAGCCTATCTCAGATCGACAATGTTCAAACTAATCAGACCTGACAATGCTTGATCTCGCAGTCCACAAACTACAAACATTTTGAACCAATCTGAGATCGACAATGTTCGAACCAATCAATGCTAACAATGCTCAATATTTCAGTCGGAAGACTACAAACAGACAAAGCCTAATATTTCAGCTCAAAAGCTACAAACGTTTTGATCCAATCTGAGTTCGACAATGTTCGAACTAATCAGACCTGACAATGCTTGATCTCTCAGTCCCCAAACTATGAACATTTTGAACCAATCTGGGATCGACAATGTTTGAACCATTCATAGCTAGCGATGCCTAATATTTCAGTCGAAACACTACAAAAGTTTCACACCAATCTGGGATAGACAATGTTTGAACTAAACAAAGGTGACAATTTATAATATTTTAGTCCGAAAATTACAAATATTTCGAACCAATCTGAGTTCGACAATGCTTAAAAAAATCAGACCTCACAATGCTTAATATTTCAGTCCAAAAACTACAAACCGTTCGAAGCAATATAAGATCGACAATGTTTGAGCAAATCAGAGCTGACAATGTTCCAACTAAACAAACCTGGAAATGCATAATATTTTCGTCTAAAAACTACAAACATTTTGAACCAACCAGAGCTGACAACGCTTATTATTTCAGTGAAAAAACTACAACCGTTGTGAACCAATCTGAGTTCGACAATGCTTAAACAAATCAGACCTCACAATGCTTGATATTTCAGTCCAAAAACTACAAACCGTTCGAAGCAATATAAGATCGACAAAGATTGAGCAAATCAGAGCTGACAATGTTTGAACTAAACAAACCTGGCAATGCATAATATATTCGTCTAAAAACTACAAACATTTTGAATCAACCAGAGCTTACAACGCTCAATATTTCAGTTTGAAAATTACAAATGTTTCGAACCAATCTAAGGTCGACAATGTTTGAATCAATCAGAGCCGAAAAAGCTTGCTATGTTAGTTTGAAAACTACAAACGTTTTGAACCAATTTGAGTTCGACAATGTTTGAAATGATCACAACTGACAATGCTCCATAATCCAGTCTGAAAATTTCAAACGTTGCACATCAATCTAAAATCGACAATATTTGAAATATTCAGAGCTGACAATGCTTAATATTTCAGTCCAAAAACTACGAACGTTTTAAACCTGTCTGAGCTCGACAAATTTTGAACCAATCAGACCTGACAATGCCTAAAATTTCAGTCTCAAAACTACAAACGTCTTAAACCAATCTGAGATCGACAATGTTTAAACCAATCAGAGGTAACAATTCTTTATATTTCAGTCCGGAAATTACAAATGTTTCTAACCAATCTGAGGTCGACAATGTTTGAACCAATCAGAGCTGACAATGCTTGATATTTTAGTTCGAAAACTACAAACGTTTCGAACCAATCTGAGATCGACAATGTTTGAACCAATCAGAGCTGACAATGCTTTATATTTCATTCTAAAAACTACAAATGTTTCGAACCAATCTGAGGTCGACAATGTTTGAACCAATTAGAGCTGACAATGCTCAATATTTCAGTCCAAAAACTAAAAACGTTTTAAACCAATCTCAGATCGACAATGTTTGAACCAATCAGACCTGACAAGACTTAATATCTCTGTCCAAAAACTACAAACCGTTTGGAACAATATAAGATCGACAAAGTTCAAACCAATCAGAGCTGACAAAGCCCAATATTTCAGTCCAATAGCTAGAAACGTTTTAAACCAATCTGAGTTCGACAATGTTCAAACTAATCAGACTTGACAATGCTTCATCTCTCAGTCCCCAAACTATAGACATTTTTAACCAATCTGGGATCGACAAAGTTTGAACCAATCATAGCTAGCGATGCCTAATATTTCAGTCGAAACACAACAAACGTTTCACATCAATCTGATATCGACAATGTTTGGACTAAACGAAGCTGATAATTTATAATATTTTAGTCCGATAACTAAAAATATTGTGAACCAATCTGAGTTCGACAATGTTCAAACTAATCAGACCTGACAATGCTTGATCTCGCAGTTCACAAACTACAAACATTTTGAACCAATCTGAGATCGACACTGTTCGAACCAATCAATGCTAAAAATGCTCAATATTTCAGTCGGAAGACTACAAACAGACAAAGCCTAATATTTCAGACCAAAAGCTACAAACGTTTTAATCCAATCTGAGTTCGGCAATGTTTGAACTAATCAGACCTGACAATGCTTGATCTCTCAGTCCCCAAACTATAAACATTTTGAACCAATCTGGGATCGACAATGTTTGAACCAATCGTAGCTAGCGATGCCTAATATTTCAGTCGAAACACTACAAACGTTTCACACCAATCTGGGATAGACAATGTTTGAACTAAACAAAGGTGACAATTTATAATATTTTAGTTCGAAAATTACAAATATTTCGAACCAATCTGAGTTCGACAATGCTTAAACAAATCAGACCTTACAATGCTTAATATTTCAGTCCGAAAACTACAAACCGTTCGAAGCAATATAAGATCGACAATGTTTGAGCAAATCAGAGCTGACAATGTTCGAACTAAACAAACCTGGTTATGCATAATATTTTCGTCTAAAAACTACAAACATTTTGAACCAACCAGAGCTGACAACGCTTATTATTTCAGTGAAAAAACTACAACCGTTGTGAACCAATCTGAGTTCGACAATGCTTAAACAAATCAGACCTCACAATGCTTGATATTTCAGTCCAAAAACTACAAACCGTTCGAAGCAATATAAGATCGACAAAGATTGAGCAAATCAGAGCTGACAATGTTCGAACTAAACAAACCTGGCAATGCATAATATTTTCGTCTAAAAACTACAAACATTTTAAATCAACCAGAGCTTACAACGCTCAATATTTCAGTCCGAAAATTACAAATGTTTCGAACCAATCTGAGGTCGACAATTTTTGAATCAATCAGAGCTGAAAATGCTTGCTATGTTAATTTGGAAAACTACAAACGTTTTGAACCAATCTGAGTTCGACAATGTTTGAAATGATCACAACTGACAATGCTCCATAATCCAGTCTAAAAATTTCAAACGTTGCACATCAATCTAAAAACGACAATATTTGAAATAATCAGAGCTGACAATGCTTAATATTTCAGTCTCAAAACTACAAACGTCTTAAACCAATCTGAGATCGACAATGTTTGAACCAATCAGAGGTAAAAATTCTCTATATTTCAGTCCGGAAATTACAAATGTTTTTAACCAATCTGAGGTCGACAATGCTTGAACCAATCAGAGCTGACAATGCTTGATATTTAAGTTCGAAAACTACAAACGTTTCGAACCAATCTGAGATCGAAAATGTTTGAAGCAATCAGAGCTGACAATGCTTTATATTTCAGTCGTAAAACTACAAATGTTTCGAACCAATCTGAGGTCGACAATGTTTGAACCAATTAGAGCTGACAATGCTCAATATTTCAGTCCAAAAACTAAAAACGTTTTAAACCAATCTGAGATCGACAATGTTTAAACCAATCAGACCTGACAATACTTAATATTTCTTTCCAAAAACTACAAACCGTTCGAAGCAATATAAGATCGACAAAGATTGAGCAAATCAGAGGTGACAATGTTTGAACTAAACAGACCTGGCAATGCACAATATTTTCGTCTAAAAACTACAAACATTTTGAATCAACCAGAGCTTACAACGCTCAATATTTCAGTCCGAAAATACAAATGTTTCGAACCAATCTAAGGTCGACAATGTTCGAATCAATCAGAGCCGAAAATGCTTGCTATGTTAGTTTGAAAACTACAAACGTTTCGAACCAATCTGAGTTCGACAATGTTTGAAATGATCACAACTGCCATGCTCCATAATTCAGTCTGAAAATTTCAAACGTTGCACATCAATCTGAAATCGACAATATTTAAAATAATCAGAGCTGACAATGCTTAATATTTCAGTCCAAAAACTACAGACGTTTTAAACCTGTCTGAGCTCGACAAATTTTGAACCAATCAGACCTGACAATGCTTAAAATTTCTATCTCAGAACTACAAACGTCTTGAACCAGTCTGAGATCGACAATGTTTAAACGAATCCGAGGTAACAATTCTTTATATTTCGGTCCGGAAATTACAAATGTTTTCAACCAATTTGAGGTCGACAATGTTTGAACCAATCAGAGCTGACAATGCTTGATATTTTAGTTCGAAAACTACGAAGGTTTCTAACTAATATGAGATCGACAATGTTTGAACCAATCAGAGCTGACAATGCTTTATATTTCAGTCTAAAAACTACAAATGTTTTGAACCAATCTGAGGTCGACAATGTTTGAACCAATTAGAGCTGACAATGCTCAATATTTCAGTCCAAAAACTAAAAACGTTCTAAACCAATCTCAGATCGACAATGTTTGAACCAATCAGACCTGACAATACTTAATATCTCTGTCTAAAAACTACAAACCGTTTGAAACAATATAAGATCGACAAAGTTCAAACTAATCAGAGCTGACAAAGCCCAATATTTCAGTCCAATAGCTAGAAACGTTTTGAACCAATCTGAGTTCGACAATGTTCAAACTAATCAGACTTGACAATGCTTCATCTCTCAGTCCCCAAACTATAGACATTTCTAACCAATATGGGATCGACAAAGTTTGAAACAATCATAGCTAGCGATGCTTATTATTTCAGTCGAAACACAACAAACGTTTCACACCAATCTGATATCGACAATGTTTGGACAAAACGAAGCTGATAATTTATAATATTTTAGTCCGAGAACTAAAAATATTTTGAACCAATCTGAGTTCGACAATGTTTAGGCAAATCAGACCTGATAATGCCTAATATTTCAGTCCAAAAACTACAAACCGTTTGAACAAATATAAGATCGACAATGTTTGAACAAATCAGAGCTTACAATGCTCAATATTTAAGTTCAAAAACTACAAACGTTTCGAACCAATCTGAAATGGACAATATTTGAACCAATCAGACCTGACAATGCTTAATAATTCAGTCCTGGAACTACAAACGTTTTGAAAGAATCTGAGATCGAGAACGTTCTAATCAATCAGAGCTGACAATGTTTGAACTAAACAAACCTGGTAATGCATAATAATTTCGTCTAAAAACTACAAACATTTTGAATCAACCAGAGCTGACAACGCATAATATTCCAGTTTTAAAACTACAAATGTTTTGAACCAATCTGAGGTCGACAATTTTTGAACCAATTAGAGCTGACAATGCTCGATATTTCAGTTGAAAAACTACAAACGTTTTAAACCAATCTGAGATCGACATTGTTTAAACCTATCAGACCTGTCAATATTGGATATTTCAGTCCAAAATAAAAACCGTTTGAACCAATATAAGATCGACAAAGTTCGAAGCAATCAGAGCTGACAAAGCCTAATATTTCATTTCAAAAGCTACAAACGTTTCAAGCCTATCTCAGATCGACAATGTTCAAACTAATCAGACCTGACAATGCTTGATCTCGCAGTCCACAAACTACAAACATTTTGAACTAATCTGAGATCGACAATGTCCGAACCAATCAATGCTAACAATGCTCAATATTTCAGTCGGAAGACTACAAACAGACAAAGCCTAATATTTCAGCCCAAAAGCTACAAACATTTCAATCCAATCTGAGTTCGACATTGTTCGAACTAATCAGACCTGACAATGCTTGATCTCTCAGTCCCCAAA
The DNA here is from genome assembly GCA_013407085.1 of Atriophallophorus winterbourni. NCBI lineage: Eukaryota > Metazoa > Platyhelminthes > Trematoda > Plagiorchiida > Microphallidae > Atriophallophorus > Atriophallophorus winterbourni. The sequence continues at coordinate 49,378 of JACCGJ010020111.1, forward strand.
CTATGAACATTTTGAACCAATCTGGGATCGACAATGTTTGAACCATTCATAGCTAGCGATGCCTAATATTTCAGTCGAAACACTACAAACGTTTCACACCAATCTGAGATAGACAATGTTTAAACTAAACAAAGGTGACAATTTATAATATTTTAGTCCGAAAATTACAAATATTTCGAACCAATCTGAGTTCGACAATGCTTGAACAAATTAGACCTCACAATGCTTAATATTTCAGTCCAAAAACTACAAATTGTTCGAAGCAATATAAGATCGACAATGTTTGAGCAAATCAGAGGTGACAATGTTCGAACTAAACAAACCTGGAAATGCATAATATTCTCGTCTAAAAACTACAAACATTTTGAACCAACCAGAGCTGACAACGCCTATTATTTCAGTGAAAAAACTACAACCGTTGTGAACCAATCTGAGTTCGACAATGCTTAAACAAATCAGACCTCACAATGCTTGATATTTCAGTCCAAAAACTACAAACCGTTCGAAGCAATATAAGATCGACAAAGATTGAGCAAATCAGAGCTGACAATGTTTGAACTAAACAAACCTGGCAATGCATAATATATTCGTCTAAAAACTACAAACATTTTGAATCAACCAGAGCTTACAACGCTCAATATTTCAGTTTGAAAATTACAAATGTTTCGAACCAATCTAAGGTCGACAATGTTTGAATCAATCAGAGCTGAAAATGCTTGCTATGTTAGTTTGAAAACTACAAACGTTTTGAACCAATCTGAGTTCGACAATGTTCGAAATGATCACAACTGACAATGCTCCATAATCCAGTCTAAAAATTTCAAACGTTGCACATCAATCTAAAATCGACAATATTTAAAATAATCAGAGCTGACAATGCTTAATATTTCAGTCTCAAAACTACAAACGTCTTGAACCAATCTGAGATCGACAATGTTTGAACCAATCAGAGGTAACAATTCTTTATATTTCAGTCCGGAAATTACAAATGTTTTTAACCAATCTGAGGTCGACAATGTTTGAACCAATCAGAGCTGACAATGCTTGATATTTTTGTTCGAAAACTACAAACGTTTCGAACCAATCTGAGATCGACAATGTTTGAACCAATCAGAGCTGACAATGCTTTATATTTCAGTCTTGAAACTACAAATGTTTCGAACCAATCTGAGGTCGACAATGTTTGAACCAATTAGAGCTGACAATGCTCAATATTTCAGTCCAAAAACTAAAAACGTTTTAAACCAATCTGAGATCGACAATGTTTAAACCAATCAGACCTGACAATACTTAATATTTCTTTCCAAAAACTACAAACCGTTCGAAGCAATATAAGATCGACAAAGATTGAGCAAATCAGAGGTGACAATGTTTGAACTAAACAAACCTGGCAATGCACAATATTTTCGTCTAAAAACTACAAACATTTTGAATCAACCAGAGCTTACAACGCTCAATATTCCAGTCCGAAAATACAAATGTTTCGAACCAATCTAAGGTCGACAATGTTTGAATCAATCAGAGCCGAAAATGCTTGCTATGTTAGTTTGAAAACTACAAACGTTTCGAACCAATCTGAGTTCGACAATGTTTGAAATGATCACAACTGCCATGCTCCATAATTCAGTCTAAAAATTTCAAACGTTGCACATCAATCTGAAATCGACAATATTTAAAATAATCAGAGCTGACAATGCTTAATATTTCAGTCCAAAAACTACAGACGTTTTAAACCTGTCTGAGCTCGACAAATTTTGAACCAATCAGACCTGACAATGCTTAAAATTTCAGTCTCAAAACTACAAACGTTTTGAACCAGTCTGAGATCGACAATGTTTAAACCAATCAGAGGTAACAATTCTTTATATTTCGGTCCGGAAATTACAAATGTTTTCAACCAATTTGAGGTCGACAATGTTTGAACCAATCAGAGCTGACAATGCTTGATATTTTAGTTCGAAAACTACGAAGGTTTCTAACTAATATGAGATCGACAATGTTTGAACCAATCAGAGCTGACAATGCTTTATATTTCAGTCTAAAAACTACAAATGTTTTGAACCAATCTGAGGTCGACAATGTTTGAACCAATTAGAGCTGACAATGCTCAATATTTCAGTCCAAAAACTAAAAACGTTCTAAACCAATCTCAGATCGACAATGTTTGAACCAATCAGACCTGACAATACTTAATATCTCTGTCTAAAAACTACAAACCGTTTGAAACAATATAAGATCGACAAAGTTCAAACTAATCAGAGCTGACAAAGCCCAATATTTCAGTCCAATAGCTAGAAACGTTTTGAACCAATCTGAGTTCGACAATGTTCAAACTAATCAGACTTGACAATGCTTCATCTCTCAGTCCCCAAACTATAGACATTTCTAACCAATATGGGATCGACAAAGTTTGAAACAATCATAGCTAGCGATGCTTATTATTTCAGTCGAAACACAACAAACGTTTCACACCAATCTGATATCGACAATGTTTGGACAAAACGAAGCTGATAATTTATAATATTTTAGTCCGAGAACTAAAAATATTTTGAACCAATCTGAGTTCGACAATGTTTAGGCAAATCAGACCTGATAATGCCTAATATTTCAGTCCAAAAACTACAAACCGTTTGAACAAATATAAGATCGACAATGTTTGAACAAATCAGAGCTTACAATGCTCAATATTTAAGTTCAAAAACTACAAACGTTTCGAACCAATCTGAAATGGACAATATTTGAACCAATCAGACCTGACAATGCTTAATAATTCAGTCCTGGAACTACAAACGTTTTGAAAGAATCTGAGATCGAGAACGTTCTAATCAATCAGAGCTGACAATGTTTGAACTAAACAAACCTGGTAATGCATAATAATTTCGTCTAAAAACTACAAACATTTTGAATCAACCAGAGCTGACAACGCATAATATTCCAGTTTTAAAACTACAAATGTTTTGAACCAATCTGAGGTCGACAATTTTTGAACCAATTAGAGCTGACAATGCTCGATATTTCAGTTGAAAAACTACAAACGTTTTAAACCAATCTGAGATCGACATTGTTTAAACCTATCAGACCTGTCAATATTGGATATTTCAGTCCAAAATAAAAACCGTTTGAACCAATATAAGATCGACAAAGTTCGAAGCAATCAGAGCTGACAAAGCCTAATATTTCATTTCAAAAGCTACAAACGTTTCAAGCCTATCTCAGATCGACAATGTTCAAACTAATCAGACCTGACAATGCTTGATCTCGCAGTCCACAAACTACAAACATTTTGAACTAATCTGAGATCGACAATGTCCGAACCAATCAATGCTAACAATGCTCAATATTTCAGTCGGAAGACTACAAACAGACAAAGCCTAATATTTCAGCCCAAAAGCTACAAACATTTCAATCCAATCTGAGTTCGACATTGTTCGAACTAATCAGACCTGACAATGCTTGATCTCTCAGTCCCCAAACTATGAACATTTTGAACCAATCTGGGATCGACAATGTTTGAACCATTCATAGCTAGCGATGCCTAATATTTCAGTCGAAACACTACAAACGTTTCACACCAATCTGAGATAGACAATGTTTAAACTAAACAAAGGTGACAATTTATAATATTTTAGTCCGAAAATTACAAATATTTCGAACCAATCTGAGTTCGACAATGCTTGAACAAATTAGACCTCACAATGCTTAATATTTCAGTCCAAAAACTACAAATTGTTCGAAGCAATATAAGATCGACAATGTTTGAGCAAATCAGAGCTGACAATGTTCGAACTAAACAAACCTGGAAATGCATAATATTTTCGTCTAAAAACTACAAACATTTTGAACCAACCAGAGCTGACAACGCTTATTATTTCAGTGAAAAAACTACAACCGTTGTGAACCAATCTGAGTTCGACAATGCTTAAACAAATCAGACCTCACAATGCTTGATATTTCAGTCCAAAAACTACAAACCGTTCGAAGCAATATAAGATCGACAAAGATTGAGCAAATCAGAGCTGACAATGTTTGAACTAAACAAACCTGGCAATGCATAATATTTCCGTCTAAAAACTACAAACATTTTAAATCAACCAGAGCTTACAACGCTCAATATTTCAGTCCGAAAATTACAAATGTTTCGAACCAATCTAAGGTCGACAATGTTTGAATCCATCAGAGCTGAAAATGCTTGCTATGTTAGTTTGAAAACTACAAACGTTTTGAACCAATCTGAGTTCGACAATGTTCGAAATGATCACAACTGACAATGCTCCATAATCCAGTCTAAAAATTTCAAACGTTGCACATCAATCTAAAATCGACAATATTTAAAATAATCAGAGCTGACAATGCTTAATATTTCAGTCTCAAAACTACAAACGTCTTGAACCAATCTGAGATCGACAATGTTTGAACCAATCAGAGGTAACAATTCTTTATATTTCAGTCCGGAAATTACAAATGTTTTTAACCAATCTGAGGTCGACAATGTTTGAACCAATCAGAGCTGACAATGCTTGATATTTTTGTTCGAAAACTACAAACGTTTCGAACCAATCTGAGATCGACAATGTTTGAACCAATCAGAGCTGACAATGCTTTATATTTCAGTCTTGAAACTACAAATGTTTCGAACCAATCTGAGGTCGACAATGTTTGAACCAATTAGAGCTGACAATGCTCAATATTTCAGTCCAAAAACTAAAAACGTTTTAAACCAATCTCAGATCGACAATGTTTAAACCAATCAGACCTGTCAATACTTAATATTTCTGTCCAAAAACTACAAACCGTTCGAAGCAATATAAGATCGACAAAGATTGAGCAAATCAGAGCTGACAATGTTTGAACTAATCAAACCTGGCAATGCATAATATTTTCGTCTAAAAACTACAAACATTTTGAATCAACCAGAGCTTACAACGCTCAATATTTCAGTCCGAAAATACAAATGTTTCGAACCAATCTAAGGTCGACAATGTTTGAATCAATCAGAGCCGAAAATGCTTGCTATGTTAGTTTGAAAACTACAAACGTTTCGAACCAATCTGAGTTCGACAATGTTTGAAATGATCACAACTGCCATGCTCCATAATTCAGTCTAAAAATTTCAAACGTTGCACATCAATCTGAAATCGACAATATTTAAAATAATCAGAGCTGACAATGCTTAATATTTCAGTCCAAAAACTACAAACGTTTTAAACCTGTCTGAGCTCGACAAATTTTGAACCAATCAGACCTGACAATGCTTAAAATTTCAGTCTCAAAACTACAAACGTCTTAAACCAGTCTGAGATCGACAATGTTTAAACCAATCAGAGGTAACAATTCTTTATATTTCAGTCCGGAAATTACAAATGTTTTCAACCAATCTGAGGTCGACAATGTTTGAACCAATCAGAGCTGACAATGCTTGATATTTTAGTTCGAAAACTACAAACGTTTCGAACCAATCTGAGATCGACAATGTTTGAACCAATCAGAGCTGACAATGCTTTATATTTCAGTCTTGAAACTACAAATGTTTCGAACCAATCTGAGGTCGACAATGTTTGAACCAATTAGAGCTGACAATGCTCAATATTTCAGTCCAAAAACTAAAAACGTTTTAAACCAATCTCAGATCGACAATGTTTAAACCAATCAGACCTGTCAATACTTAATATTTCTGTCCAAAAACTACAAACCGTTCGAAGCAATATAAGATCGACAAAGATTGAGCAAATCAGAGCTGACAATGTTTGAACTAATCAAACCTGGCAATGCATAATATTTTCGTCTAAAAACTACAAACATTTTGAATCAACCAGAGCTTACAACGCTCAATATTTCAGTCCGAAAATTACAAATGTTTCGAACCAATCTAAGGTCGACAATGTTTGAATCAATCAGAGCCGAAAATGCTTGCTATGTTAGTTTGAAAACTACAAACGTTTTGAACCAATCTGAGTTCGACAATGTTTGAAATGATCACAACTGACAATGCTCCATAATTCAGTCTAAAAATTTTAAACGTTGCACATCAATCTAAAAACGACAATATTTAAAATAATCAGAGCTGACAATGCTTAATATTTCAGTCCAAAAACTACGAACGTTTTAAACCTGTCTGATCTCGACAAATGTTGAACCAATCAGACCTGACAATGCTTAAAATTTCAGTCTCAAAACTACAAACGTCTTAAACCAATCTGAGATCGACAATGTTTAAACCAATCAGAGGTAACAATTCTTTATATTTCAGTCCGGAAATTTCAAATGTTTTTAACCAATCTGAGGTCGACAATGTTTGAACCAATCAGAGCTGACAATGCTTGATATTTTAGTTCGAAAACTACAAACGTTTCGAACCAATCTGAGATCGACAATGTTTGAACCAATGAACCAAGAGCTGACAATGCTTTATATTTCAGTCAAAAAACTACAAACGTTTTGAACCAATCTGAGAGGGACAATGTTTGAATCAATTAGAGATAACAATGCTTAATATCTCGGTCGAAAAACTACAAACGTTTCGAACCGATCTGGGATCGACAATGTGAAATCCAATCAGAGCTCACAATGTTCCATATCTCATTCCAGAAACGACAAGCGTTTCGAATCAATCTAAAAGCAACAATGTTTGAAATAATCAGAGCTGGCAATGCTTAATATATCAGTCCAAAAACTGCAAACGTTATGAACCAATCTGAGATGTACAATGTTCGAACCAATCAGAGCTGACAATGCTCAACATTACAGTCTGAGAACAACAGAGGATTTGAACCAATCTGAGAAGTACAATGTTTGAACAAACCAGAACTGACAATGCTTAATATTTAAGTGTGAAAACAACAAACGTTTTGAACAAATCTGAGATCGAGAATGTATAAACCAATCAAAGCTGAAAATGCTCAGTATTTCACTTCAAAAACTACAAACGTTCAAACCAATCTGAAGTCGACAGAAGTTTTGAACTAATCGGAGCTGACAATAATTATAATATAAGTCCAAAAACAACAAACGTTTTGAACCAATCTAAGATAGACAATGTTTAAACCAATGACAGCAGATAATGCTTAATATTTCAGTCGAAAAACTACAAACGTTTCGAACCCATCTGAGAGAGACATTGTTTGAATCAATCAGAGATGACAATGCTCAATATTTCAGTCCAAAGAACAACAAACGTTTCAGACCAATCTGAGATCGACAAGGTTAGAATATATCAGAGCTGACAATGCTTGATATTCCAGTTCACAAACTACAAACGTTTTAAACCAATCTGAGATCGATATAGTTCGAAATAATCAGAGCGGCCTATTATTTCAGTCCCAGAACTACAAACGTATCCAACCAATCTGAGATCGACATTGTTTGAACCGAACAGAGCTGACAATCCTTAATATTCCAGTTCACGGAACAACAAACATTTTGAACCAATATAAGATCAAAAATGTTTAAGTGAATTAGAGCTGACAATGCTCATTGATTTAATCTGAAAACTACAAACGTTTTGAACCAATCTGAAATCGTCAATGTTTGAACCAATCAGAGCTGACAATGCTTAATATTTCAGTCCAAAAACTACAAACGTTACCAATAAACCAGAGCTGAGAATGCTCATTAATTCAGTCTAAGAACCACAAACGTTTTGAACTGATCTGAGATCAACAATGTTTGAACCAATCAGAGCTTACAATGCTTAATATTTCAGTGCAGAAACTACAAACGTTTTGAAGCAACCTGAGATCGACAATGTTTAAACCTTTCAGAGCTGACAAGGCTTATTTGAGATCGACAATGTTTGAAACAATCAGAGCTGACAATGCTCAATATTTTAGTCCAAAAAACTACAAACGTTTAAAATCAATCTGAGATCGACAAGGTTCAAATATATCAGAGATGACAATGCTTCATATTTCAGTTCACAAACTACAAACGTTTTTGACCAATCTGAGATCGACATAGTTCGAAATAATCAGAGCTGCCTAATACTTCAGTCCCAGAACTACAAACGTTTCCAACCAATCTGAGATCGACATTGTTTGAACCAAACAGAGCTGACAATCCTTAATATTTCAGTTCACGGAACAACAAACCTTCTGAAGCAATATGAGATCAACAAAGCGTAAGCAAATCAGAGCTGACAATGCTTATTAATTTAATCTAAAAACTACATACATTTTGAACCAATCTGAAATCGCCAATGTTTGAACCAATCAGAGCTGACAATGCTTAATATTTCAGTCCGAGAACTGCAAACGTTTCCAACAAACCAGAGCTGAGAATGTTTATTATTTCAGTCTAAGAACCACAAACGTTTCAAACTGATCTGAGATCGACAATGTTTGAACCAACCAGTTCTTACAATGCTTAATATTTCAGTGCAGAAACTACGAACGTTTTGATGGAACCTGAGATCGACAATGTTTAAACCTTTCAGAACTGACAATGCTTAATATTTCAGTCTAAAAACTTCGAACGTTTCAAAACAATCTGAGATCGACAATGTTTAAACCAATCAGAGCTGACAATGTTCAATTTTTCAGTCCAAAAAACTACAAACGTTTAAAACCAATATGAGATCGATAAGTTTCAAATATATCAGAGATGACCATGCTTGATATTTCAGTTCACAAACTACAAACCTTTTAGACCATTCTGAGATCGACATAGTTCGAAATAATCAGAGCTGCCTAATATTTCAGTCCCAGAACTACGAACGTTCCCAATCAATCTGAGATCGCCAATGTTTGAACTAATCAGAGCTGACAATGCTTCATATTTCAGTCCAAAAACTACAAACGTTTCAAACAATTCAGGGCTGAGATTGCTCATTATTTAAGTCTAAGAAACACAAACGCTTCAAACAAATCTGAGATCGACAATGTTTGAACCAATCAGTGCTCACAATGCTTAATATTTCAGTGCAGAAACTACAATCGTTTTGAAACAACCAGAGATCGATAATGCTTAATTTTTTCAGAGCTAAAAATGCTTGATATCTCAGTCAAAAAACTTCAAACGTTTTATACCGATCTGAGATCTACAATGTTTGAACCAATCAGAGCTGACAATGCTCAATATTTCAGTCCAAAAAAATTACAGACGTTTCAAACCAATCTGAGATCGACAAGGTTAGAATATATCAGAGCTGACAATGCTTAATATTTAAGTTCACAAACTACAAACGTTCCCAACCAATCTGAGATCGACATTATTTGAACCAAACAGAGCTGACAATCCTTAATATTACAGTTCACGGAACAACAATCCTTTTGAACCAATATGAGATCAACAATGTTTTTGTGAATTAGAGCTGACAATGCATATTGATTTAATCTAAAAACTACAAACGTTTTGAACCAATCTGAAATCGCCAATGTTTGAACCAATCAGAGCTGACAATGCTTGATATATCACTCCATTAACTACAAACGTTTCCAACAAACCAGAGCTGAGAATGCTGATTATTTCAGTCTAAAAACCACAAACGTTTTTGACTTATTTGAAATCGACAATGTTTGAACCAATCAGAGCTGAAAGAGCTTAATAATTCAGTCCAAAAACTAGTAACGTTTCAGACCAATCTGAGATCCACAATGTTTGAATCTTTCAGTGTTTGAAATGCTTAAGATTTCACTTCAGAAACCACAAACGATTCAAACCAATCTAATATCGAAAAAAATGTTTGAACCAATCGGAGCTGACAATGCTTGATATTTCAGTCCAAAAACTGAAAACGATTCGAACCGATCTGGGATCGACAATGTGCAAACCAATCAGAGCTCACAATGCTGCATATTTCATTCCAAAAACTACAAACGTTTCGAATCAATCTGAGATCAACAATGTTTGAACTAATCAGAGCTGGCGATGCTTACTATTTCAGTCCGAAGAATACAAACGTTTTGAACCAATCTGAGATGTACAATGTTCGAACCAATGAGAGCTGACACCGCTGAACATTTCAGTGCGAAAACCACAGACGTTTTGAACCAATCTGAGATGGAGAACGTTTGAACCAATCAGAGCTGACAATGCCTAATTTTTCACTGTAAAAACTACGAACGAATTGTACGAATCTAGAATCGACAAAATATTTGAACCAATCGCTGCTGATAATGCTCAAAATATCAGTCCGAAAACTACAAACGTTTTGAATCAATCTGAGATTGACAATGTTTGAACCAATCAGAGCTGACAATGCTAAATATTGCAGTCGAAAAACTACAAACGAGTCGAATCAATCTGAGAGCGATAATGTTTGAATCAATCAGAGATCACAATGCCCATTATTTCAGTATGAAAACGACAAACATATTGAATCAATCAGAGTTGACAATGCTTAATATTTTTCAGTCAAAAAACTACAAACGTTTTGAACGAATCTGAGAGGGATAATGTTTGAATCAATCAGAGATGACAATGCTCAATATTGCAGTCGAGAAACTACAAACGAATCGAACCAATCTGAGAGCGACAATGTTTGAATCAATCAGAGAGGACAATGCTTTATATTTTATTCAAAAAAACTACAAAGATTTTGAACCAATCTGAGCTGACATGGCTTAATATTTCAGTCGAAAAACTCCAAACGTTTTGAACTAATCTCAGATCGACAATGTTTCAACCAATCAGAGGTGACGATGCCTAATATTTCAGTGCAGAAACTACAAAAGTTTTGAAGCAACCTGAGATCGAGAATGTTTAAACCTATCAGAGCTGAATATGCTTAATATTACAATTTTAAAACTACAAACGAATTGTACAAATCTAGAATCGACAAACATTTTGAAGCAATCAGAGCTGACAATGTTAAAAATATCAGTCCGAAAACTACGACCGTTTGGAATCAATCTGAGATTGACAAAGTTAGAACCAATCAGAGCTGACAATACTGAATATTGCAGTCGAGAAACTACTAACATGATAAACCAATCTGAGATTGACAATGTTTTAATCAATAAGAGATGACAATGCTCAATATTTCAATACAAAAACGACAAACATTTTGAATCAATCAGAGAAGTACAATGTTTGAACAAACCAGAACTGACAATGCCTTATATTTGAGTGCGAAAACAACAAAAGTTTTGAACCAATTTGAGATCGAGAATGTTTAAATCGATCGAAGCTAAAAATGCTCAGTATTCCACTCCAAAAAGTACATACGTTCAAACCAATCTAAAGTAGATAAACTTTTTGAACTAATCGTAGCTGACAATGCTTAAAAAATCAGTCCAAAAACTACAAACGTTTTGAACCAATCTGAGATCGACAATGTTTAAACCAATCAGAGATGACAATGCTTAATATTTTAGTCGCAAAACTACAAACGATTCGAACCAATCTGAAGTAGACATTGTTTGTATCAATCAGAGATGACAATGCTCAATATTTCAGTAGAAAAAGCTACAAAGAATTGGAACCAATCTGAGCTGACAAGGCCTAATATTTCAGTCGCAAAACTACAAACGTTTTGAACGTATCTCAAATCTACAATGTTCGAACCAATCAAAGCTGACAATGCTCAATATTTCAGTCCGAAAAATTACAATCGTTTCAAACCAATCTGAGATCGACGAGGTTCAAATATATCAAAGCTGGCAATGCTTGATATTTCAGTTCACAAACTACAAACGTTTTAAACCAATCTGAAATCGACAATGTTTGAACCAATCAGTGCTGATAATGCTCAATGTTGTAATCTAAAACTCCAGACAGTTTGAACCAATTTCAGATCGACAATGTTTGTACCAATCAGAGCTGACAATGCTTTATATTTTATTCCGAAAACTACAAAAGTTTTGAACTAATTTGTGATCGACAAAGTTCGAACCAATAAGATCTGACAATGCATAATATTTCAGTCCCAGACGTTTAAACGTTTCTAACTAATCTGAGATCAACAATGTTTAAATCAATCAGAGCTGACAATGCTTATTGTTTCAATCCTGAAACTACAGACGTTCCGAGCCAATCTGAGATCGACAATGTTTGAACCAATTAGAGCTGACAATGCTCAAACTTTTATTCTAAAAACTACAAATGTTCTGAACTGATTTGAGATTGACAACGTTTGAACTAATCAGAGCTAAAATTGCTTAATATTTCAGTCCATAAACAAGAAACGTTTCGATCCAATCTGGGATCGACAATGTTTGAACCAATCGGAGGTGACAATGCTTAGTATTTCAGTCGAAAGACTACAAACGTTTTGAACTAATTTGAAAGGGACAATGTGTGAATCAATCAGAGATGACAATGCTTGATATTTTAGTACGAAAACTACAAACATTTTGAAAAAATCAGAGCTGACAATGCCTTATATTTCACTCAAACAACTACAAACGTTTTAAACCAATTTGAGAGGGGCCATGTTTGAATCAATCAAAGATGATAATGCTCATCATTTCAGTCGAAGAAAAACAAACGATTTGAACCAATCAAAATTTCAGTCAAACAACTACAAGCGTATAGAACGAATCTCAGATCGACAATGTTTGAACCAATCAGAGCTGACAATGCTTAATATTTCAGTCTAAAAACAACGAACGATTTGAACCAATCTGAGATCGACATTGTTCGAACCAATCAGAGCTGACAATGCTCAATATTTTAGTCAAAAACTACAAACGTTTCGAATTAATCTGAGAGGGACAAAGTTCGAACCAATCAGATCTGACAATGCCTAATATTTCAGTCACAGACGTTAAAACCTTTCTAACTATTCTGATATCGACGTTGTTCAAATCAATCAGAGCTGACAATGCTCAATATTTTAATCCAAAAACTACAAACGTTTTGAACCAATCTGAGATCGACCATGTTTGAACCAATCAGAGCTCACAATGCTTAAAATTTCAGTCCGAAAACAAGAAACGTTTTGAACCAATCTGGGATCGACAATCTTTGAACCAATCAGAGGTAAGAATGCTCAGTATTTCAGTCGAAAGACTACAAACGTTTAGAACTAAATTGAAAAGGACAATGTCTGAATCAATCAGAGATGACAATGCTTGATATTTCAGTACAAAAACTACAAACATTTTGAACCAATCAGAGCTGACAATGCCTAATATTTCACTCAAACAACTACGAACGTTTTAAACCAATCTGCGAGGCGCAATGTTTAAATTAATCTAAGATGATAATGCTCAATATCTCAGTCGAAAAACTACAAACGATTTGAACCAACCTGAGATCGACAATGTTAAAACCATTCAGAGCTGACCATGCTTTATATTCCAGTCCAAAAACAACGAACGGTTTAAACTAATCTGAGATCGACAATGTTTGAACTAATTAGAACTAACAATGCTCAACATTTTAGCCTAAGAACTTTGAACGTTTCAAACCAACCCGAGATCGACAATGTTTAAACCATTCACAGCTGACAATGTTCGAAGTATCAGTCCAAAATCTACAAACCTTTTGAACCAATCTGAGATCAACAATGTTTAAACCAATCAGAACTGACAATGACTAATATTTCAGTCGAAAAACTACAAACGTTCGAACCAATCTGAGAGAGACAAGGTTTAAATAAATCAGAGCTGACATTGCTTGATATTTCAGTTCACAAACTACAAACGTTATAAACCAATCTGAGATCGACAATGTGTGAACCAATCAGAGCTGACAATGCCTAATATTTCAATCTGAAACTACAAACAGTTTGAACTTATTTGAGATCAACAGTGTTCGAACTAATAAGAGCTGACAGGTTTTGATATATGAGTTTACAAACTACTAACGTTTTGAACCAATCAGAACTGAGAATGCCTAATATTTTAGTCTGAAAACTACAAACGTTCTGAACTGATCTGAGATTGACAATATTGGAACCAATCACAGCTAAAAATGCTTAATATTTCAGTACGAAAACACGAAATGTTTTGATCCAATCTGGGATCGACAATGTTTGAACCAAACAGAGGTGACAGTGCTTATTATTTCAGTCGAAAGACTACAAACGTTTTGAACTAAATTGGGAGGGACAATGTGTGAATGAATCAGAGATGACAATGCTTGATATTTAAGTACAAAAACTACAGACATTTTAAACCAATTAGAGCTTACAATGCCTTATATTTCACTCAAACAACTACGAACGTTTTAAACCAATCAGAACTGAAAATGCTCAATATTTTAGTCCGAAAACAAGAAACGTTTCGGACCAATCTGAGATCGACAATGTTTGTATCAATCAGAGCTGACAATGCTTTATATTTTATTCCGAAAACTACAAAACTTTTGAACTAATCTGTGATCGACAAAGTTCGATTCAATAAGATCTTACAATGCCTAATATATAAGTCCCAGACGTTTAAACGTTTCTAACCAATCTGAGATCAACAATGTTTAAATCAATCAGAGCTGACAATGCTTATTGTTTCAATCCTGAAACTACAGACGTTTCGAGCCAATCTGGGATCGACAATGTTTGAACCAATCAGAGCTGACAATGCTCAAACTTTTAGTCTAAAAACTACAAACGTTCTGAACTGATTTGAGATTGACAACGTTTGAACTAATCAGGGATAAAAATGCTTAATATTCCAGTCCAAAAACGAGAAACGTTTCGAACCAATCTGAGATCGACACTGTTTGAACAAATCAGAGGTGACAATGTTTAGTATGTCAGTCGAAAGACTACAAAAGTTTTGAACTAATTCAAAAGAAACAATGTGTTAATCAATTACAGATGACAATGCTTGATATATTATTACAAAACCTACGAACATTTTAATCAATCAGAGCTGACAATGCCTAATATTTCAGTCGAAAAACTACAAACGTTTCGAACCAATTTGAGAGATACATTGTTCAGATTCGATCAGAGATGACGATGCTTAATATATCAGTAAAAAAATCTACAAACATTTCAATCCAATCAGAGCTGACAATGCTTATTATTTCAGTCTGAAAACTACGAACGTTTTGATGCAACCCGAGATCGAGAATGTATAAACCAATCAGAGCTGACAATGATTATAGTTTTGTCGAAATACTACAAACGTTTCGAACCAATCTGAGAGAGATAGTGTTCGAATCAATCAGAGATGACAATGCTTAATATTTCAGTAAAAAATACTGCAAACATTTCAAACCAATCAGAGCTGACAATGCTCTATACTTCAGTCTATAAAGTACAAACGTTTCAATCCAATCTGAGATAGACAATGTTTAAGTAAATCAGAGCTGACATTGCTTGATATTTCAGTTCACAAACTACAAACGATCAAATCAATCTGAGACCGACAATGAGTGAACAAATCAGAGCTGACGATGCTAAATATTTTAGTCTAAAAATTAGAAATGTTTTAAACCAATCTGGAATCGACAATGTTTGAACTAATCAGAGCTGACAATGCTTAATATTTCAGTTCGAAAACTGCAAACGTTCCGAAGCAACCTGATATCGAGAATGTATAAACCAATGAGAGCTGACAATGCTTAATATTTCAGTCGGAAAATTACAAACGTCTTGAACAAATCTGGGATCGACAATGTTTGAACCAATCAGAGCTGACAATGCTCAATATTTCAGTCTAAAAACCGTGAACGTTCCGAACTAACCTGAGATCGACAATGTTCAAAGCATTCAGAGCTGACAATGCTTAAAATATCAGTGCAAAATCTACAAACGTTCTGAACCAATCTGAGATCGACAATATTTAGACCAATCAGAGCTGACAATGCTTAATATTTTAGTCGAAAAACTACAAACGTTTTGAACGAATCTGAGAGAGACAAGGTTTAAATAAATCAGAGCTGACGATGCTTGATATTTCAGTTCACAAACTACAAACGTTATAAACAAATCTAAGATCAACAATGTGTGAACCAATCAGAGCTGACAATGCCTAATATTTTAATCTAAAACTACAAACAGTTTGAACCAAATTGAAATCGACACTGATTGAACTAAACAGAGCTGACAAGTTTTAATATATGAGTTTAAGAACTACTAACGTTTTAAACCGAATAGAACTGAGAATGCTCAATATCTTAGTCTAAAAACTACAAACGTTTTGAACTTATCTGAGATTGACAATTATTGTACCAATCAGAGCTGACAATGATTAATATTTCAGTCCAAACAATGTTTGAACCATTCAGACCTGACCATGCTTGATATCTCAGTCCAAAAATTACAAACCGTTTGAACCAATATAAGATCAACAATGTTTAAACCAATCAGAGCTAACAATGTTCAATATTTAAGTTCAAAAACTACAAACGTGTTGAACTAATCTGAAATGGAAAATGTTTGAATCAACCTGAGCTGACAATGCTATATATTTTATTCCGAAAACTACAAAACTTTTGAACCAATATTTGATCGACAATGTTCGATCCAATCAGATCTGACAATGTCTAATATTTCAGTCCCAGACGTTTGAAGGTTTACAACTAATCTGATATCGACAATGTTCAAATCAATCAGAGCTGACATTGCTCAATATTTTAATCTAAAACTACATACAGTTTGAACCAACTTGAGGTCGACAATGTTTGAACCAATCAGAGCTGACAAGTTTTGATATATAAGTTCAAAACCTACAAACGTTTTGAACCAATCGGAACTGAGAATGCTCAATATATAGTCTTAAAAATTCAAACGTTTCGAACTTATCTAAGATTGACAATTATTGAACCACTCAGAGCTGACAATGATTAATTTTTCATTCCAGGAACTACAAACGTTTTGAACCAATATGTGATCGACAAAGTTCGAACCAATCAGATCTGACAATGCCTAATATTTCAGTCCCAGACATTCAAACGTTTCTAACTAATCTGATATCGACAATGTTTAAATCAATCAGAGCTGACAATGCTTAATATTTCAATCCAAAAACTACAAACATTTTGAACCAATCTGAGATGACACTGCTCAATATTTCTGTCAAAAAACTACGAACGTTTCGAACCAATCTAAAAGCGATTATTTTTGAACCAATTAAAGCTGACAATGCTTAATATTTCAGTATAAAAACAAGAAACGTATTAAACCAATCTGAGATCGACAATGTTCGAACCAATCAGAGGTTACAATGCTTAGTATTTCAGCCGAAAGTCTACAAACGTTTTAAATTAATTGGAAACCGACAATGTGTGAATCTATAAGAGATGACAATGCTTGATATTTCAGTACAAAAACAACAAACATTTTGAACTAATCAGAGCTACCAATGAATAATGTTTCGGTCGAAAAAACTACAAACGTTTTGAACTGATCTGATAATGACAATGTTTGAACCAATCAGAGCTGACAATGCTCAATATATAGGTATAAAAACTACAAACGTTCTGAACTGATCTGAGATCGACAATATTTGAACCAATCAGAGCTGACAATGCTTAATATTTCAGTACGAAAAACTACAAACATTTTTCAACCAATCTGAGCAGACAAGGCTTAATATTTCAGTCGAACAACAACGAACGTTTTGAACTGATCTCAGATTGACAATGTTTGAACCAATCAGAGCTGACAATGCTTGATATATATGTCTAAAAATTACAAACGGTCTGAACTGATCTGAGATTGACAATGTTCGAACCAATCAGAGCTTAAAATGCTCAATATTTTATTCCAAAAACAAGAAACATTCTGAACCAATCTGAGATTAAAAATGTTTGAACAAATCAGAGCTGACAATGCTTAATATTTCAGTCCAAAAATTACCGAGGTTGTGAACCAAACTGAGATGTACAATGTTGGAACCAATCAGAGCTGACAATGCTTAACATTTCAGTACAAAAACAATGAACGATTTAAACCAATCTGAAATCGAAATTGATTGAACCAATTGAAACTATAAATGCTTAATATTCAAGTCCAGAAACAAGGAACGTTCTGAACCAATTTGAGATCGACAATGTTTGAACCACTCAGAGGTGGCAATGCTCAATATTTCATTCGAAAGACTACAAACGTTTTGAACTCATTTGAAACCCACAATGTGTAAATCAATCACAGATGACAATGCTTGATATTTTAGTACAAAAACTACAAACAATTTGAACCAATCAGACCTGACAATGCTTAATATTTCAGTCGAAAAACTACGAACGTTGTGAACGAATCTGAGAGGGGCAATGTTTGAATCAATTAAAGATGACAATGCTCAATATTTAAGTCGAAAAACTACAAACGTTTCGGAACAACCTGAGATCGACAATGTTTAAACCATTCAGAGCTGATAATTCTTTATATTCCAGTACACAAACTACAAACGTTTTCAATCAATTTGAGAGTGACAATGTTTGAACCAATCAGAGCTGACAATGCCTAATATCTCAGTCTAAAAACTACAAATGTTGTGAATCAATCTGAGATGTACAATGTTTGAACCAAACAGAGCTGACAATGCTTAACATCTTAGTCTAAAAACACAAAACGTTTTGAACCAATCTGAGATCGGCAATAATTGAAACAATCAGAGTTCACAATGCTCAATATTTCAGTCGAAAAACTACAAAAGTTTTGAAAAAATCTGAGATCGACAATGTTTGAACCAATCAGAGCTGACAGTGCATGATATTTTAGTCGGAAAACTACAAACGTGTTGAACTGATGTGAATGGGACAATGTTTGAATCAATCAGAGCTGACAATGCTCAGCGTTTCAGTCCAATAACGACAAACGTTTTGAACCAATCTGCGATCGACAATTTTTGAACCAATCACAGCTGACAATGCTTGATATTTTAATCTTAAAACTACAAACGTTCTGAAATGATTTCAGATTGACAATGTTTGAACAAGCCAGAGCTGACAATGCTCAATATTTCAGTCTAAAAATTACCAAGGTTGTGAACCAAACTGAGATGTACAATGTTGGAACCAATCCGAGCTGACAATGATTAATATTTAAGTCCAAAAACAACGAACGATTTGGACCAATCTGAGATCGACATTGTTTGAACCAATCAGAGCTAAAAATGCTTAATATTTCATTCCAAAACAAGAAACGTTCTGAACCAATCTGAGATCAACAATGTTTGAACCAATCAGAGGTGACAACGCTTCGTATTTCAGTCGAACAACTATGAACGTATTGAACGAAACTCGATCGACAATGTTTGAACCAATCAGAGCTGTCAATGCTTAATATTTTAGGCGGAAAACTTCGAACGTTTTGAACCAATCTGAGAGAACCACTGTTTGAATCAATCAGAGATGACAATGCATTATATTTCAGTACAACAACTACAAACATTTTGTACCAATCTGAGATGACGCTGCTCAATATTTCTGTCAAAAAACTTCAAACGTTTCGAACCAATCTAAAAGCGATAGTGTTTGAACCAATTAGAACTGACAATGCCTAATATTTTAGTCTAAAAACTACAAACGTTCTGATCTGATTTGAGATTGACAATGTTTGAGCCAATCAGAGCTAAACATGTTTAATATTTCAGTCCAAAAACAAGAAACGTATTAAACCAATCTGAGATCGACAATGTTCGAACCAATCAGAGGTTACAATGCTTAGTATTTCAGCCGAAAGCCTACAAACGTTTTAAATTAATTGGAAACCGACAATGTGTGAATCTATAAGAGATGACAATGCTTGATATTTCAGTACAAAAACAACAAACATTTTGAACTAATCAGAGCTACCAATGATTAATGTTTCGGTCGAAAAAACTACAAACGTTTTGAATTGATCTGATATTGACAATGTTTGAACCAATCAGAGCTGACAATGCTCAATATATAGGTATAAAAACTACAAACGTTCTGAACTGATCTGAGATCGACAATATTTGAACCAATCAGAGCTGACAATGCTTAATATTTCATTACGAAAAACTACAAACATTTTTCAACCAATCTGAGCAGACAAGGCTTAATATTTCAGTCGAACAACAACAAACGTTTTGAACTGATCTCAGATTGACAATGTTTGAACCAATCAGAGCTGACAATGCTTGATATATATGTCTAAAAACTACAAACGGTCTGAACTGATCTGAGATTGACAATGTTCGAACCAATCAGAGCTTAAAATGCTCAATATTTTAGTCCAAAAACAAGAAACATTCTGAACCAATCTGAGATTAAAAATGTTTGAACAAATCAGAGCTGACAATGCTTAATATTTCAGTCCAAAAATTACCGAGGTTGTGAACCAAACTGAGATGTACAATGTTGGAACCAATCAGAGCTGACAATGCTAAACATTTCAGTACAAAAACAATGAACGATTTAAACCAATCTGAAATCGAAATTGATTGAACCAATTAAAACTATAAATGCTTAATATTCAAGTCCAGAAACAAGGAACGTTCTGAACCAATTTGAGATCGACAATGTTTGAACCACTCAGAGGTGACATTGCTCAATATTTCATTCGAAAGACTACAAACGTTTTGAACTCATTTGAAACCGACAATGTGTAAATCAACCACAGATGACAATGCTTGATATTTTAGTACAAAAACTACAAACATTTTGAACCAATCAGACCTGACAATGCTTAATATTTCAGTCGAAAAACTACGAACGTTGTGAACGAATCTGGGAGGGGCAATGTTTGAATCAATTAAAGATGACAATGCTCAATATTTTAGTCGAAAAACTACAAACGTTTCGGAACAACCTGAGATCGACAATGTTTAAACCATCCAGAGCTGATAATTCTTTATATTCCAGTACACAAACTACAAACGTTTTCAATCAATTTGAGATTGACAATGTTTGAACCAATCAGAGCTGACAATGCCTAATATCTCAGTCTAAAAACTACAAATGTTGTGAATCAATCTGAGATGTACAATGTTTGAACCAAACAGAGCTGACAATGCTTAACATCTTAGTCTAAAAACACAAAACGTTTTGAACCAATCTGAGATCGGCAATAATTGAAACAATCAGAGTTCACAATGCTCAATATTTCAGTCGAAAAACTACAAAAGTTTTGAAAAAATCTGAGATCGACAATGTTTGAACCAATCAGAGCTGACAGTGCATGATATTTTAGTCGGAAAACTACAAACGTGTTGAACCGATGTGAATGGGACAATGTTTGAATCAATCAGAGCTGACAATGCTCAGCGTTTCAGTCCAATAACGACAAACGTTTTGAACCAATCTGCGATCGACAATTTTTGAACCAATCACAGCTGACAATGCTTGATATTTTAATCTTAAAACTACAACGTTCTGAGATTAAAAATGTTTGAACAATCAGAGCTGACAATGCTTCAATATTTCAGTCCAAAAATTACCGAGGTTGTGAACCAAACTGAGATGTACAATGTTGGAACCAATCAGAGCTGACAATGCTTAACATTTCAGTACAAAAACAATAAACGATTTAAACCAATCTGAAATCGAAATTGATTGAACCAATTAAAACTATAAATGCTTAATATTCAAGTCCAGAAACAAGGAACGTTCTGAACCAATTTGAGATCGACAATGTTTGAACCACTCAGAGGTGACAATGCTCAATATTTCATTCGAAAACTAACGTTTTGAACTCATTTGAAACCGACAATGTGTAAATCAATCACAGATGACAATGCTTGATATTTTAGTACAAAAACTACAAACATTTTGAACCAATCAGACCTGACAATGCTTAATATTTCAGTCGAAAAACTACGAACGTTGTGAACGAATCTGGGAGGGGCAATGTTTGAATCAATTAAAGATGACAATGCTCAATATTTTAGTCGAAAAACTACAAACGTTTCGGAACAACCTGAGATCGACAATGTTTAAACCATTCAGAGCTGATAATTCTTTATATTCCAGTACACAAACTACAAACGTTTTCAATCAATTTGAGATTGACAATGTTTGAACCAATCAGAGCTGACAATGCCTAATATCTCAGTCTAAAAACTACAAATGTTGTGAATCAATCTGAGATGTACAATGTTTGAACCAAACAGAGCTGACAATGCTTAACATCTTAGTCTAAAAACACAAAACGTTTTGAACCAATCTGAGATCGGCAATAATTGAAACAATCAGAGTTCACAATGCTCAATATTTCAGTCGAAAAACTACAAAAGTTTTGAAAAAATCTGAGATCGACAATGTTTGAACCAATCAGAGCTGACAGTGCATGATATTTTAGTCGGAAAACTACAAACGTGTTGAACCGATGTGAATGGGACAATGTTTGAATCAATCAGAGCTGACAATGCTCAGCGTTTCAGTCCAATAACGACAAACGTTTTGAACCAATCTGCGATCGACAATTTTTGAACCAATCACAGCTGACAATGCTTGATATTTTAATCTTAAAACTACAAACGTTCTGAAATGATTTCAGATTGACAATGTTTGAACAAGCCAGAGCTGACAATGCTCAATATTTCAGTCTAAAAATTACCAAGGTTGTGAACCAAACTGAGATGTACAATGTTGGAACCAATCCGAGCTGACAATGATTAATATTTAAGTCCAAAAACAACGAACGATTTGGACCAATCTGAGATCGACATTGTTTGAACCAATCAGAGCTAAAAATGCTTAATATTTCATTCCAAAACAAGAAACGTTCTGAACCAATCTGAGATCAACAATGTTTGAACCAATCAGAGGTGACAACGCTTCGTATTTCAGTCGAACAACTATGAACGTTTTGAACTAATTTGAAACCGACAACGTGTGAATCAATCACAGATGACAATGCTTGATATTTCAGTACAAGACCTACAAAAAGTTTGAACCAATCAGAGCTCACAATGCTTAATATTTCAGTCGAAAAACTACGAACGTTTTGAATCAATCTGAAAGGGGCAATGTATGAATAAATCAAAGATGACAATGCTTAATATTTCATTCGAAAAACTACAAACGTTTCGAACCAACCTGAGATCGACAATGTTTAAACCATTCGGAGCTGATAATTCTTTATATTTCAGTCCACAAACTACAGACGTTTTGAATCAATCTGAGATTGACAATGTTTGAACCAATCAGAGCTGACGATACCTTATATCTTAGTCTGAAAACTACAAATGTTGTGAACCAAACAGAGATGTACAATGTTGGAACCAATCAGAGCTGACAATGCCTAACATTTAAGTCTAAAAACAACAAACGTTTTGAACCAATCTGAGATCGGCAATGTTTGAAACAATCAGAGTTGACAATGCTCAATATTTCAGTCAAAAAACTACAAACGTTTGAAAAGAATCCTAGATCGACAATGTTTGAACCAATCAGAGCTGACAATGCATGATATTTTAGTCGAAAAAGTACAAACGTTTTGAACCGATGTGAGAGGGACAATGTTTGAACCAATCAGAGCTGACGATGCTCAGCATTTTAGTCGAAAAACTACGAACGTTTTGAACGAATCTGAGAGGGGCAATGATTTAATCAATCAAAGATGACAATGCTCAATATTTCAGTCGAAAAACTACAAACGTTTCAAACCAACCTGAGATCGACAATGTTTAAAGCATTCAGAGCTGATAATTCTTTATATTTCGGTCCACAAACTACAAACGTTTTGAATCAATCTGAGATTGACAATGTTTGAACTAATCAGAGCTGACAATGCCTAATAACTCAGTTTAAAAACTACAAATGTTGTGAACCAATCTGAGATGTACAATGTTTGAACCAATCAGAGCTGAATATGCCTAAAATTTTAGTCTAAGAATCAACAAACGTTTTGAACCAATCTGAGATCGACATTGTTTGAACCATTCAGAGCTGACAATGCCTAATTTTTCAGTCCACAAAATACTAACATTTTGAATCAATCTGAGATCCACAATATTTGAACCAATCAGAGCTGACATTGCTCAATACTCTAGTCAAAAAGTACCAATGATGAGAACCAAGCTAAGATGTACAATGTTGTAACCAATCCGAGCTGACAATGCTTAACATCTTAGTCTAAAAACACAAAACGTTTCGAACCAATCTGAGATCGGCAATAATTGAAACAATCAGAGTTCACAATGCTCAATATTTCAGTCGAAAAACTACAAAAGTTTTGAAAAAATCTAAGATCGACAATGTTTGAACCAATCAGAGCTGACAGTGCATGATATTTTAGTCGAAAAACTACAAACGTGTTGAACTGATGTGAATGGGACAATGTTTGAATCAATCAGAGCTGACGATGCTCAGCATTTCAGTCCAATAACGACAAACGTTTTGAACCAATCTGCGATCAACAATTTTTGAACCAATCACAGCTGACAATGCTTGATATTTTAATCTTAAAACTATAAACGTTCTGAAATGATTTGAGATTGACAATGTTTGAAGAAGCCAGAGCTGACAATGCTCAATATTTCAGTCTAAAAATTACCAAGGTTGTGAACCAAACTGAGATGTACAATGTTGGAACCAATCCGAGCTGACAATGATTAATATTTGAGTCCAAAAACAACGAACGATTTGGACCAATCTGAGATCGACATTGTTTGAACCAATCAGAGCTAAAAATGCCTAATATTCCATTCCAAAACAAGAAACGTTCTGAACCAATCTGAGATCAACAATGTTTGAACCAATCAGAGGTGACAACGCTTCGTATTTCAGTCGAACAACTATGAACGTTTTTAACTAATTTGAAACCGACAACGTGTGAATCAATCACAGATGACAATGCTTGATATTTCAGTACAAGAACTACAAACCCTTGTTAACCAATCAGAGCTCACAATGCTTAATATTTCAGTCGAAAAACTACGAACGTTTTAATTCAATCTGAAAGAAGCAATGTATGAATAAATCAAAGATGACAATGCTTAATATTTCATTCGAAAAACTACAAACGTTTCGAACCAACCTGAGATCGACAATGTTTAAACCATTCGGAGCTGATAATTCATTATATTTCAGTCCACAAACTACAGACGTTTCGAATCAATCTGAGATTGACAATGTTTGAACCAATCACAGCTGACAATGCCTAATAGCTTAGGCTGAAAACTACAAATGTTGTGAACCGACAAGAGATGTACAATGTTGGAACCAATCAGAGCTGACAATGCCTAACATTTAAGTCTAGAAACAACAAACTTTTTGAACCAATCTGAGATCGGCAATGTTTGATACAATCAGAGTTGACAATGCTCAATATTTCAGTCAAAAAACTACAAACGTTTTAGAGAATCTCAGAACGACAATGTTTGAACCAATCAGAGCTGAAAATGCATGATATTTTAGTCAAAACTACAAACGTTTTGAACCAATGTGAGAGGGACAATGTTTGAATCAATCAGAGATGACAATGCCTTATATTTTAGTACAAAAACAACGAACGTTTCGAACCAACCTGCGATCGACAATGTTTAAACCAATCAGATCTGACAATGCTTGATATTTCAGTTCGAAAACGTCAAACGTTTCGAATCAATCTGAAATGAACAATGTTTGAACCAATCAGAGCTGACAATGCTCAGTATGTCAGTGCAAAAACTACGAACGTTTCAGAACAATCTGAAGTGTACAATGGTTGAACTAATCAGAGCTGACAATGCTAAACACTTTATTCGAAGAACAACGAACGTTTTGAATCAATCTGAGATCAAGAATGTTTAAACCAATCAGAGTTGACAATGCTTGATATTTCAGCTCGAAAATTTCAAACGTCTTGAACCAATCTGAATCGACAATATTTCAACTAATCAGAGCTGACAATGCCTAATATTTCACTCTAAAAACTACAAATGTTTTAAACAATTTTAGGGTCGACAAGAAGTTTGAACCGATCGGAGCCAGCAATGTTTGAATTATCAGTGCAAAAACTACAAACGTTTTGAACCAATTTGGGAAAGACAATGTTTAAACCAATCAGAGCTCACAATGCTTATCATTTCAGTCGAAAACCTACGAACGTTTTGAACCAATCTGAAAGGTGCAATGTACGAAACAATCAAAGATGACAATGCTCAATATTTTAGTCAAGAAAATACAAACGTTTCGAACCAACCTGAGATCGACAATGTTTGAACCAATCACAGCTGACGATGCCTAATATCTCAGTCTAAAAACTACAAATGTTGTGAACCAATCTGAGATGTACAATGTTAGAACCAATCAGAGCTGACAATGCCTAACATTTATGTCTAAGAACAACAAACGTTTTGAACCAATCTGAGATCGACAATGTTTGAAACAATCAGAGTTGACAATGCTCAATATTTCAGTCTAAAAACTACAAACGTTTTGCGAGAATCTCAGAACGACAATGTTTGAACCAATCAAAGCTAAAAATGCATGATATTTTAGTTAAAACTACAAACGTCTTGAACCAATGTGAGAGGGACAATGTTTGAATCAATCAGAGATGACAATGCCTTATATTTCAGTACAAAAACAACGAACGTTTTGAACCAACCTGCGATCGACAATGTTTGAACCAATCAGATCTGACAATGCTTGATATTTCAGTTCAAAAACGTCAAACGTTTCGAATCAATCTGAGATGAACAATGTTTGAACCAATCAGAGCTGACAATGCTCAATATGTCAGTGCAAAAACTACAAACGTTTCAAACAATCTGAAGTGTACAATGGTTGAAATAATCAGAGCTGACAATGCTAACACTTCATTCGAAGAACAACGAACGTTTTGAATCAATCTGAGATCAAGAATGTTTAAACTAATCAGAGTTGACAATGCTTGATATTTCAGTCCGAAAATTTCAAACGTCTTGAACCAATCTGAATCGACAATATTTTAACTAATCAGAGCTGACGATGCCTAATATTTCACTCTTAAAACTACAAATGTTTTAAACAATTTTAGGGTTGACAAGAAGTTTGAACCGATCGGAGCCAGCAATGTTTGAATTATCAGTGCAAAAACTACAAACGTTTTGAACCAATTTGGAAAAGACAATGTTTAAACCAATCAGAGCTCACAATGCTCATCATTTCAGTCGAAAACCTACGAACGTTTTGAACCAATCTGAAAGGTGCAATGTATGAATCAATCAAAGATGACAATGCTCAATATTTTAGTCAAGAAAATACAAACGTTTCGAACCAACCTGAGATCGACAATGTTTGAACCAATTACAGCTGACGATGCCTAATATCTCAGTCTAAAAACTACAAATGTTGTGAATCAATCTGAGATGTACAATGTTTGAACCGATCAGAGCTGACAATGCCTTACATTTAAGTCTAAGAACAACAAACTTTTTGAACCAATCTGAGATCGGCAATGTTTGAAACAATCAGAGTTGACAATGCTCAATATTTCAGTCGAAAAGCTACAAACGTTTTGAAAGAATCTCAGATCGACAATGTTTGAATCAATCAGAGCTGACAATGCATGATTTTTTAGTCGATAAACTACGAACGTTTTGAACTGATGTTAGAGGGACAATGTTTGAATCAATCAGAGATGACAATGCCTTATATTCCAGTACAAAAACAACGAAGGTTTTGGACCAATCTGAGATCGACAATGTTTAAACCAATCAGAGCTGACAATGCTTGATATTTCAGTTCAAAAACGTCGAACGTTTCGAATCAATCTGAGATGAACAATGTTTGAACCAATCAGAGCTGACAATGCTCAATGTGTCAGTTCAAAAACTACAAACGTTTCAAACCAATCTGAAGTGTACAATGGTTGAACTATTCAGAGCTGACAATGCTTAATACTTCATTCGAAAAAAAACGAACGTTTCCAATCAATCTGAGATCAAGAATGTCTTAACCAACCAGAGTTGACAATGCTTGATATTTCAGTCCGAGGATTTCAAACGTCTTGAACCAATCTGAATCGACAATGTTTTAACCAATCAGAGCTGACAATGCCTAATATTTCACTCTGAAAACTACAAATGTTTTAAACAATTTTAGGGTCGACGAAAAGTTTGAACACATCGGAGACAGCAAAGTTTGAAATATCAGTGCAAAAACTACAAACGTTTTGAAGCAATTAGAGAAAGACAATGCTTAAACCAATCAGAGCTGACATTGCGTCATATTTCATTCGAAAAACTACAAACGTTTCGAACGAATCTGAGAAAGAAATTGTTTAAATCAATCAGAGATGACAATGCTTAATATTTCAGTCCAAAAACTACGAAACGTTTAAAGCGTCCTGGGATCAAGAATGTTTAAACCTATCAGAGCTGGCAATGCTCAATATTCCAGTCAAAAAACTACAAACGATTCGAACCGATCTGGAATCTACTATGTTTGAACCAATCACAGCTAACAATGCTTAATATTACATTCTAAAAACTACGAATGTAATAAACCTAACTGGAATCGACAATGTTTGAACCAATCAGAGCTGACATTGCTCAATATAACAGTCTAAAAACTATGAACGGTTTAGACCAATCTGACATCGACAATGTTTAAATCAATCAGAGCTGACAATGCTTTATATTTCAGTTTAGAAACTACAAATGTTTCAAAATAATCTGAGATCGATAAAAGTTTGAAACAATCGGAGCTGACAATGCTTGAAATCTAAGTCCACAAATTACAAACGTTTTGAATCAATCTAAAATCGACAATGTGTGAATCAATCAGCGCTGACAATGCTCAATATTACATTCTAAAAACTACATATGTAATAAACCAAACTGAAATCGACAATGTTTGAACCAATCAGAGCTGACATTGCTCAATATAACAGTCTAAAAACTATGAACGTTTTAAACCAATCTGACATCGACAATGTTTAAATCAATCAGAGCTGACAATGCTTTATATTTCAGTTCAAAAACTACAAACGTTTTGAATCAGTCTGAGACTGACAATGTTTGAACCAATCAGAGCTGAAAATGCCTAATATCTCAGTCTAAAAACTACGAATGTTGTGAACCAATCTGAGATGTACAATGTTTGAACTAATCAGAGCTGACAATGCTCAACATTTTAGTCTAAAAACAACAAACCTTTTGAACCGATCATAGATCGGCAATGTTTTAACCAATCAGAGTTGACAATGCTCAATATTTCAGTCAAAAACAACGAACGTTTCGAACGAACCTGAGCTCGACAATGTTTAAACCATTCAGAGCTGATAATGCTTTATACTTCAGTCCGAACTACAAACGCTTTGAACCAATGTGAAAGGGACAATGTTTGAATCAATCAGAGATGACAATGCCTAATATTTAAGTAAAAAACTACGAACGTTTTGAACCAATCTGAAATCGACAATGTTTAAACCAATCAGAGCTTACAATGCCTAATATTTCAGTTCAAAAACGTCAAACGTTTCGAATCAATCTGAGATGAAAAATGTTTGAACCTATCAGAGCTGACAATGCTCAATATGTCAGTTCAAAAACTACAAACGTTTTGAATTAATCTGAAAGGGGCAATGTATGAATAAATCAAAGATGACAATGCTTAATATTTCATTCGAAAAACTACAAACGTTTCGAACCAACCTGAGATCGAGAATGTTTAAACCATTCGGAGCTGATAATTCTTTATATTTCAGTCCACAAACTACAGACGTTTCGAATCAATCTGAGATTGACAATGTTTGAACCAATCACAGCTGACAATGCCTAATATCTTAGTCTGAAAACTACAAATGTTGTGAATCAAACAGAGATGTACAATGTTGGAACCAATCAGAGCTAACAATGCCTAACATTTAAGTCTAAAAACAACAAACGTTTTGAACCAATCTGAGATCGGCAATGTTTGAAACAATCAGAGTTGACAATGCTCAATATTTCAGTCAAAAAACTACAAACGTTTGAAAAGAATCCTAGATCGACAATGTTTGAACCAATCAGAGCTCACAATGCATGATATTTTAGTCGAAAAAGTACAAACGTTTTGAACCGATGTGAGAGGGACAATGTTTGAACCAATCAGAGCTGACGATGCTCAGCATTTTAGTCGAAAAACTACGAACGTTTTGAACGAATCTGAGAGGGGCAATGATTTAATAAATCAAAGATGACAATGCTCAATATTTCAGTCGAAAAACTACAAACGTTTCGAACCAACCTGAGACCGACAATGTTTAAACCATTCAGAGCTGATAATTCTTTATATTTCAGTACACAAACTACAAACGTTTTCGATCAATCTGAGATTGACAATGTTTGAACCAATCAGAGCTGACAATGCCTAATATCTCAGTCTAAAATCTACAAATGTTGTGAACCAATCTGAGATGTACAATGTTTGAACCAATCAGAGCTTACAATGCCTAACATTTAAGTCTATAAACAACAAACGTTTTGAACCAATCTGAGATCGGCAATGTTTGAAACAATCAGAGTTGACAATGCTCAATATTTCAGTCGAAAAGCTACAAAAGTTTTGGAAGAATCTCAGATCGAGAATGTTTGAACCAATCAGAGCTGACAATGCATGATATTTTAGTCGAAAAACTACAAACGTTTTGAACCAATGTGAAAGGGACAATGTTTGAATCAATCAGAGATGACACTGTCTTATATTCCAGTATAAAAACATCGAACGTTTTGAACCAATTTGAGATCGACAATGTTTAAATCAATCAGAGCTGACAATGCTCAATATTTCAGTTCAAGAACGTCAAACGTGTCGAATTAATCTGAGATGAACAATGTTTGAACCAATCACAGCTGACAATGCTCGATGTGTCAGTTCAAAAACTACAAACGTTTCAAACCAATCTGAAGTGTACAATGGTTGAAATAATCAGAGCTGACAATGCTTGATATTTCATTCGAGAAACGACGAACGTTTCGAATCAATCTGAGATGAAGGATGTCTAAACCAATAACAGTTGACAATGCTTGATATTTCAAACCGGAAATTTCAAACGTCTTGAACCAATCTGAATCGACAATGTTTCAACCAATCAGAGCTGACAATGCCTAATATTTCACTCTGAAAACTACAAATGTTTTAAACAATTTTAGGGTCGACAAAAAGTTTGAACCGATCGGAGCCAGCAATGTTCAAAATATCAGTGCAAAAACTAAAAACGTTTTGAACCAATTTGAGAAAGACAATGTTCAAACCAATCAGAGCTCACAATGCTTATTATTTCACTCGAAAAACTACGAACGTTCTGAACCAATCTGAAAGATGCAATGTATGAATCAATCAAAGATGACAATGCTTAATATTTTAGTCGAAAAACTACAATCGTTTCGAACCAACCTGAGATCGACAATGTTCAAACTATTCAGAGCTGATAATTCGTTATATTTCGGTCCACAAACTACAATCGTTTTGAATCAATCTGAAATTGACAATGTTTGAACCAATCAGAGCTGACAATGCTCAATATGTCGGTTTAAAAACTACAAACGTTTCAAACCAATCTGAAGTGTACAATGGTTGAAATACTCAGAGCTGACAATGCTTAATACTTCATTCAAAAAACAACGGAAGTTTTGAATCAATCTGAGATCAAGACTGTTTCAACCAATCAGAGTTGACAATGCTTGATATTTCAGTACGAAAATTGCAAACGTCTTGAACCAATCTGAGATCGACAATGTTTGAACCAATCAGAGCTGACAATGCTAATTATTTCATTCTAAAAACTACAAATGTAATAAACCAAACTGAAATCGACTATGTTTGAACCAATCGGAGCTGACATTGCTCAATATAACAGTCTAAAAACTATGAACGTTTCAAACAAATCTGAGATCAAGAATGTTTAAACCAATAAGAGTTGACAACGCTTGATATTCCAGTCAGCAAATAGCAAACGTCTTGAACCAATCTGAATCGACAATGTTTTAACCAATCATACCTGACAATGCCTAATATTTCACTCCAAAAACTACCAATATTTTGAACAATTTTAGGGTCGACAAAATTTTGAACCGATCGGAGCCGACAATGTTTAATATATCAGTGCACAAACAACAAACGTTTTGAAGCAATTCGAGAAAGACAATGTTTAAACCAATCAGAGCTGACATTGCTTAATATTTCAGTCGAAAAACTACGAAGGTTTCAAACGAATCTGAGAGAGACATTGTTTGAATCAATCAGATATGACAATGCTTAATATTTCCGTCAAAAAACTACAAACGGTTCGAACTAATTTCAGATCGACAATGTTTGAACCAATCAGAGCTGACAGTGCTCAATATTTCAGTCGAAAATCTACGAAAGATTTGCAGCGACCTGGGATCGAGAATGTTTAAACCTATCAGAGCTCACAATGCTCAATATTGCAGTCAAAAAACTGCAAACGTTTTGAACCGATCTGACATCTACAATGGTTGAAGCAATCAGGGCTGAAAATGCTCAATATAACAGTCTAAAAACTATGAACGTTTTAGACAAATCTGACAATGACAATGTTTGAACCTATCAGACCTGACAAAGATTCATATTTCAGTCCGAAAACTTCAAACGTTTCGAATCAATCTGAGATCGACAATGTTTGAACCGATCAGATCTGACAATGCTTATTATTTTATTCTAGAAACTACAAATGTAATAAACCAAACTGAAATCGACAATGTTTGAACCAATCAGAGCTGACATTGCTCAATATAACAGTCTAAAAACTATGAACCTTTCAAACAAATCTGAGATCAAGAATGTTCAAACCAATAAGAGTTGACAACGCTTGATATTCCAGTCCGAAAATTGCAAACGTCTTGAACCAATCTGAATCGACAATGTTTTAACCAATCATACCTGACAAGGCCTAATATTTCACTCTAAAAACTACAAATATTTTAAACAATTTTAGGGTCGACAAAATTTTGAACCGATCGGAGCCGACAATGTCTAAAATATCAGTGCAAAAACAACAAACGTTTTGAAGCAATTTGAGGAAGACAATGTTCAAACCAATCAGAGCTGACATTGCTTAATATTTCAGTCGAAAAACTACAAACGTTTCGAACGAATCTGAGAGAGACATTGTTTGAATCAATCAGAGATGACAATGCTTAATATTTCCGTCAGAAAACTACAAACGGTTTGAACTAATCTCAGATCGACAATGTTTGAACCAATCAGAGCTGACAGTGCTTGATATTCCAGTCGAAAAACTACAAAAAATTTGAAGCGACCTGGGATCGAGAATGTTTAAACCTATCAGAGCTCACAATGCTTAATATTCCAGTCAAAAACAACAAACGTTTTGAACCGATCTGACATCTACAATGTTTGAAGCAATCAGGGCTGACAATGCTCAATATAACAGTCTAAAAACTATGAACGTTTTAGACCAATCTGACATCGACAATGTTTAAACCAATCAGAACTGACAATGCTTTATATTTCAGTCCGGAAACTACAAACGTTTTGAATCAATCTGAGATCGACAATGTTTAAACCAATCAGAGCTGACAATGCTTATTATTTCATTCTAAAAACTACAAATGTAATAAGCCAAACTGGAATCGACAATGTTTGAACCAATCAGAGCTGACATTGCTCAATATAACAGACTTAAAACTATGAACGTTTTGAACCAATTTGACAAGAAAAATGTTTAAACCATTCAGAGCTGACAATGCTCTATATTTCAGTCTAAAAACTACAAATGTTTCGAACGAATCTGAGAGGGACATTGTCTGAATCAATCAGAGATGACAATGCTTAATATTTCCGTCAAAAAACTACAAACGGTTCGAACTAATCTCAGATCGACAATGTATAAACCAATAAGAGCTGACAGTGCTTGATATTTCAGTCGAAAAACTACAAACAATTTGAAGCGACCTGGGATCGAGAATGTTTAAACCTATCAGAGCTCACAATGCTTAATATTTCAGTCAAAAATCTACAAACGTTTTGAACCGATCTGACATTTACAATGTTCGAAGCAATCAGGGCTGACAATGCTCAATATAACAGTCTTAAAACTATGAACGTTTCAGACCAATCTGACATCGACAATGTTTAAACCAATCAGACCTGACAATGCTTCATATTTCATTTCGGAAACCACAAACGTTTTGAATCAATCTGAGATCGACAATGTTTGAACCACTCAGAGCTGACAATGCTTATTATTTCATTCTAAAATACTACAAATGTAATAAGCCAAACTGAAATCGACAATGTTCGAAGCAATCAGGGCTGACAATGCTCAATATAACAGTCTAAATGCTATGAACGTTTTAAACCTATCTGACATCGAAAATGTTTCGAACGATCAGAGCTGACAATACTCTATATTACAGTCTAAAAACTACAAACGTTTTGAATCAATCTGAGATCGACAATGTTTAAACCAATCAGAGCTGACAATGCTTAATATTTCATTCTAAAAACTACAAATGTTGTGAACCAATCTGAGATGTACAATGTTTGAACCAATCAGAGCGGAAAATGCTTGATATTTCAGTCTCAAAACAACAAACGTTTTGAACTTATCTGAGATCGACAATGTCTGAACTAATCAAAGATGACGATGCCTTATATTTCAGTACAAAAACTACAAACATTTTGAACCAATCTGAGCTGACAATGCTCTAATATTTCAGTCCATGAACTACAAACGATTAAAACAATCTGAGATCGACAATGTTTGAAACAATCAGAGCTGACAATGCTCCATTGTATTCAAAAAAACTATAAACGTTTCAATAATCTGAGATCGATAAAAGTTTGAAACAATCAGAGCTGACAATGCTTGATAACGCAGTCCACAAATTACAAACGTTTTAAACCAATCTTAAATCGACAATGTTTGCACCAATCAGAGCTGACAATGCTCAATATTACATTCTGAAAACTTCAAATGTATTAAACCAAACTAAAATCGACAATGTTTGAACCAATCAGAGCTGACATTGCTCAATATAACAGTCTAAAAACTATTAACGTTTTAAACCAATCTGACATCGACAATGTTTAAACCAATCAGAGCTGACAATGCTTCATATTTCAGTCTAAAAACTACAAACGTCTTGAACCAAACTGAGATTGACAATGTTTGAACCAATCAAAGCTGACATTGCTCAATATTTCATTCTAAAAACTACAAATGTTGTGAACCAATCTGAGATGTACAATGTTTGAACCAATCAGAGCGGACAATGCTTAATATTTTAGTCTTAAAACTACAAACGTTTTGAACCAATTTGAGATCGACAATGTCTGAACCAATCAGAGATGACGATGTCTAATATTTCAGTACAGAAACTACAAACATTTTAAACCAATCTGAGCTGACAATGCCTAATATTTCAGTCAAAAAACTAGAAACGTTATGAACGAATTTCAGATCGACAATGTTTGAACCAATCAGAACTGACAATGCTTGATATTTTAGTCTAAATACTACAAACGATCTGAACTGATCTGAGATTAACAATGTTTGAGCCAATCAGAGCTAAAAATACTTAATATTTCAGTCCAAAAACAAGAAACATTTTGAACCAATTTCTGATCGGCAATGTTTGAATCAATCAGAGGTGACAATGCTTAGTATTTTAGTCGAAAGACTACAAAAGTTCCAAACTAATTTGAAAGAAACAATGTGTGGATCTATCAGAGATCACAATGCAAAAACTCTAAACGTTGTGAACCAATCAGAGCTTACAATGCTTGATATTTCAGTTCAAAAACTTCAAACGTTTCGAATCAATCTGAGATGAACAATGTTTGAACCAATCAGAGCTGACAATGCTCAATATGTCAGTTCAAAAAATGTTTTGAACAATTTTAGGGTCGACAAAGTTTTGAACCGATCGGAACCGAAAATGTTTGAAATATCACTACAAAAACTACAAACGTTTTGAAGCAATTTGAAAAGACATTGTTTGAATCAATGAGAGAAGACAATGCTTAATATTTTCGTCGAAAAACTACAAACGGTTCGAACTAATCACAGATTGACAATGTTTAAACCAATCAGAGCTGACAGTGCTCATTATTTCAGTTAAAAAGCTAAAAAAGTTTCGAAGCGACCTGGGATCGAGAATGTTTGAACCTATCAGAGCTCTTGTTGCCTTATATTTCAATCAAAAAACTACAAACGTTTTGAACCGATCTGAGATCTACAATGTTTGAACCAATCAGGGCTAACAATGCTCAATATTTCAGTCCAAAAACTACAAATGTTTCAAAATAATCTGAGATCGACAATGTGTGAACCAGTCAGAGCTGACAATGCTTAATATTTTAATCTAAAACTACGAACAGATTGATCCAATTTGAGATCGATAATGTTTGAACCAATCAGACCTGACAAGTTTTATCACATAAGTTCAAAAAGTACAAAGGTTTCGAACGAATCTGAAATAGACATTGTTTGAATCAATCAGAGATGACAATGCTCAATATTTCCGTCAAAAAACTACAAACGGTTTGAATTAATCTTAGATCGACAATGTTTGAGATAATCAGAGCTGACAATACCTAATATCTCAGTCTTAAAACTACAAATGTTGTGAACCAATCTGACATGTACAATGTTTTAACCAGTCAGAGCTGACAATGATTAACATTTTAATCTGAAAAAAACATACCTTTCGAACCAATCTTAGATCGGCAATGTTTGAAACAATCAGAGTTGACAATGCTCAATATTTCAGTCTAAAAACTACAAACGTTTTGAACGAATCTCAGATCGACAATGTTTGAACCAATCAGAGCTGACAATGCATGATATTTTATTCGGAAAACTTGAAACCCTTTGAACCAATGTGAGGGGGACAATGTTTGAATCAATCAGAGATGACAATGCCTAATATTTCAGTAAATACCTTCGAACGTTTTGAACCAATCTGAAATCGACAATGTTTAAACCAATCAGAGCTGACAATGCTTGATATTTCAGTTCAAAAACGTCAAACGTTTCGAATCAATCTGAAATTAACAATGTTTGAACCAATCAGAGCTGACAATGCTCAATATGTCGGTTTAAAAACTACAAACGTTTCAAACCAATCTGAAGTGTACAATGGTTAAAATAATCAGAGCTGACAATGCTTAATACTTCATTCAAAAAACAACGGAAGTTTTGAATCAATCTGAGATCAAGACTGTTTCAACCACTCAGAGTTGACAATGCTTGATATTTCAGTACGAAAATTGCAAACGTCTTGAACCAATCTGAGATCGACAAGGTTTGAACCAATCAGAGCTGACAATGCTTATTATTTCATTCTAAAAACTACAAATGTAATAAACCAAACTGAAATCGACTATGTTTGAACCAATCGGAGCTGACATTGCTCAATATAACAGTCTAAAAACTATGAACGTTTCAAACAAATCTGAGATCAAGAATGTTTAAACCAATAAGAGTTGACAACGCTTGATATTCCAGTCCGCAAATAGCAAACGTCTTGAACCAATCTGAATCGACAATGTTTTAACCAATCATACCTGACAAGGCCTAATATTTCACTCTAAAAACTACCAATATTTTGAACAATTTTAGGGTCGACAAAATTTTGAACCGATCGAAGCCGACAATGTTTAAAATATCAGTGCAAAAACAACAAACGTTTCGAAGCAATTCGATAAAGACAATGTTTAAACCAATCAGAGCTGACATTGCTTAATATTTCAGTCGAAAAACTACGAAGGTTTCAAACGAATCTGAGAGAGACATTGTTTGAATCAATCAGATATGACAATGCTTAATATTTCCGTCAAAAAACTACAAACGGTTCGAACTAATTTCAGATCGACAATGTTTGAACCAATCAGAGCTGACAGTGCTCAATATTTCAGTCGAAAATCTACGAAAGATTTGCAGCGACCTGGGATCGAGAATGTTTAAACCTATCAGAGCTCACAATGCTCAATATTGCAGTCAAAAAACTGCAAACGTTTTGAACCGATCTGACATCTACAATGGTTGAAGCAATCAGGGCTGAAAATGCTCAATATAACAGTCTAAAAACTATGAACGTTTTAGACAAATCTGACAATGACAATGTTTGAACCTATCAGACCTGACAAAGATTCATATTTCAGTCCGAAAACTTCAAACGTTTCGAATCAATCTGAGATCGACAATGTTTGAACCGATCAGATCTGACAATGCTTATTATTTTATTCTAGAAACTACAAATGTAATAAACCAAACTGAAATCGACAATGTTTGAACCAATCAGAGCTGACATTGCTCAATATAACAGTCTAAAAACTATGAACCTTTCAAACAAATCTGAGATCAAGAATGTTCAAACCAATAAGAGTTGACAACGCTTGATATTCCAGTCCGAAAATTGCAAACGTCTTGAACCAATCTGAATCGACAATGTTTTAACCAATCATACCTGACAAGGCCTAATATTTCACTCTAAAAACTACCAATATTTTGAACAATTTTAGGGTCGACAAAATTTGGAACCGATCGGAGCCGACAATGTTTAAAATATCAGTGCAAAAACAACAAACGTTAGAACCAATTTGAGGAAGACAATGTTCAAACCAATCAGAGCTGACATTGCTTAATATTTCAGTCGAAAAACTACAAACGTTTCGAAGGAATCTGAGAGAGACATTGTTTGAATCAATCAGAGATGACAATGCTTAATATTTCCGTCAGAAAACTACAAACGGTTTGAACTAATCTCAGATCGACAATGTTTGAACCAATCAGAGCTGACAGTGCTTGATATTCCAGTCGAAAAACTACAAAAAATTTGAAGCGACCTGGGATCGAGAATGTTTAAACCTATCAGAGCTCACAATGCTTAATATTCCAGTCAAAAACAACAAACGTTTTGAACCGATCTGACATCTACAATGTTTGAAGCAATCAGGGCTGACAATGCTCAATATAACAGTCTAAAAACTATGAACGTTTTAGACCAATCTGACATCGACAATGTTTAAACCAATCAGAACTGACAATGCTTTATATTTCAGTCCGGAAACTACAAACGTTTTGAATCAATCTGAGATCGACAATGTTTAAACCAATCAGAGCTGACAATGCTTATTATTTCATTCTAAAAACTACAAATGTAATAAGCCAAACTGGAATCGACAATGTTTGAACCAATCAGAGCTGACATTGCTCAATATAACAGACTTAAAACTATGAACGTTTTGAACCAATTTGACAAGAAAAATGTTTAAACCATTCAGAGCTGACAATGCTCTATATTTCAGTCTAAAAACTACAAATGTTTCGAACGAATCTGAGAGGGACATTGTCTGAATCAATCAGAGATGACAATGCTTAATATTTCCGTCAAAAAACTACAAACGGTTCGAACTAATCTCAGATCGACAATGTATAAACCAATAAGAGCTGACAGTGCTTGATATTTCAGTCGAAAAATTACAAACAATTTGAAGCGACCTGGGATCGAGAATGTTTAAACCTATCAGAGCTCACAATGCTTAATATTTCAGTCAAAAATCTACAAACGTTTTGAACCGATCTGACATCTACAATGTTCGAAACAATCAGGGCTGACAATGCTCAATATAACAGTCTAAAAACTATGAACGTTTTAGACCAATCTGACATCGACATTGTTTAAACCAATCAGACCTGACAATGCTTCATATTTCATTTCGGAAACCACAAACGTTTTCAATCAATCTGAGATCGACAAAGTTTGAACCAATCAGAGCTGACAATGCTTATTATTTCATTCTAAAAAACTACAAATGTAATAAGCCAAACTGAAATCGACAATGTTCGAAGCAATCAGGGCTGACAATGCTCAATATAACAGTCTAAATGCTATGAACGTTTTAAACCTATCTGACATCGAAAATGTTTCGAACGATCAGAGCTGACAATACTCTATATTACAGTCTAAAAACTACAAACGTTTTGAATCAATCTGAGATCGACAATGTTTAAACCAATCAGAGCTGACAATGCTTAATATTTCATTCTAAAAACTACAAATGTTGTGAACCAATCTGAGATGTACAATGTTTGAACCAATCAGAGCGGAAAATGCTTGATATTTCAGTCTCAAAACAACAAACGTTTTGAACTTATCTGAGATCGACAATGTCTGAACTAATCAAAGATGACGATGCCTTATATTTCAGTACAAAAACTACAAACATTTTGAACCAATCTGAGCTGACAATGCTCTAATATTTCAGTCAAAAAACTACAAACGATTAAAACAATCTGAGATCGACAATGTTTGAAACAATCAGAGCTGACAATGTTTAATATTTCAGTCTAAAAACTACAAATGTTGTGAACCAATCTGAGATCAAGAATGTTGAAACCAATCAGAGCTGACAATGCTTGATATTTCAGTCCGAAAATTACAAACGTCTTGAAACAATCTGGATCGACAATGTTTCAACGAATCAGAGCTGACAATGCTTATATTTCGGTCTAAAAACTACAAATGTTCTAAACTAATCTAAGATGGACAATGTTCGATCCATTCAGATCTGACAATGCTCAATATTTCAGTCTAAAAACTACCAACGTTTTGAACGAATCTCAGATCGATAATGTTAAGACCAATCACAGCTGACAATGCTTGATATTCAAGTCCAAAAATTACAAATGTCTCGGACCCATCTGAAATCGACAATGTTTGGACCAATCTGAGATGACAATGCTTAATATTTCAGTCTAAAAACTACAAAGGTTTCAAGCCAATCTGAGGTCGACAATGTTTGAACCAATCAAAGATGACAATGCCTAATATTTCAGTCCAAAACTACAAACGTTTTAAACCAAACAGAGATAGACAATGTTCGAACCAATCAGAGCTGACATTACTTAATATTCCAGTCTGAAAACTATAAACGTTTCAAACGAATCTGCGATGGACAATGTTCAAACCAATCAGAACTGACAATGCTCGCTATTCCAGTCCAAAAACTACGAACGTTTTTAATCATTCTGAGATCGCCAATGTTTGAACCAATCAGACCTGACAATGCTTAATATCCCAATCTAAAAACCACAAACATTTAAAATCAATTTGAGATCGGCAATATATGAACCAGTGAGAGCTGGCTATGCTCGATATTTGAATCCAAAAACTACAAACGTTTAGAATCAATCTGAGATCTACAATGTTTGAACCAATGAAATCTGGCAATGCTCAATATTTCATTTCAAAAATTACGAACGATTAGAAGCAATCTGAGAACAATAATGTTTGAACCAATCAGAGCTGACAATGCTTGATATTTCAGTCCACAAACTACAAACGTTTTTAACAAATTTGAGATCGGCAATGTTCGAACCAATCAGAGCTGACAATGCTTGATATTTCAGTCCACAAACTACAAACGTTTCGAACCAATTTGAGATCGCAATGTGTGAACCAATCACAGCTGACAATGCTTGATATTTTGATCTAAAACTACAAAATGTTTCCATTAATTTGAGATCGACAATGTTTGAACCAATCAGATGTGATAATGCCTAACATTTCAGTCTTAAAAACTAAGCCCGATTCGATCTAATCTGAGATCGACAATGTGTGAACCAATCAGAGCTGACATTGCTTAATATTTCAGTCGAA
Source organism: Atriophallophorus winterbourni (assembly GCA_013407085.1). Classification (NCBI taxonomy): domain Eukaryota; kingdom Metazoa; phylum Platyhelminthes; class Trematoda; order Plagiorchiida; family Microphallidae; genus Atriophallophorus; species Atriophallophorus winterbourni. The sequence continues at coordinate 90,720 of JACCGJ010020111.1, forward strand.
AAACTACAAACGTTTCAAACGAATCTGAGAGAGACATTGTTTGAATCAATCAGAGATGACAATGCTTAATATTTCCGTCAAAAAACTACAAACGGTTCGAACTAATCTCAGATCGACAATGTTTGAACCAATCAGAGCTGACAGTGCTCAATATTTCAGTCGAAAAACTACAAAAGATTTGAAGCGACCTGGGATCGAGAATGTTTAAACCTATCAGAGCTCACAATGTTTAATATTTCAGTCAAAAAACTACAAACGTTTCGAACCGATCTGACATCTACAATGTTTGAAGCAATCAGGGCTGACAATGCTCAATATAACAGTCTGAAAACTATGAACGTTTTAGACCAATCTGACATCGACAATGTTTAAACCAATCAGACCTGACAATGCTCTATATTTCAGTCCGGAAACTACAAACGTTTTGAATCAATCTGAGATCGACAATGTTTGAACCAATCAGAGCTGACAATGCTTATTATTTCATTCTAAAAACTACAAATGTAATAAGCCAAACTGAAATCGACAATGTTTGAACCAATCAGACCTGGCATTGCTCAATATAACAGTGTAAAAACTATGAACGTTTTAAACCAATCTGACATGGACAATGTTTCAACCAATCAGAGCTGACAATGCTCTATATTTCAGTTTAAAAACTACAAACGTTTTGAATCAATCTGAGATCGAGAATGTTTGAACCAATCAGAGCTGACAATGCTTAATATTTCATTCTAAAAACTACAAATGTTGTGAACCAATCTGAGATGTACAATATTCGAACCAATCAGAGCGGAAAATGCTTAATATTTCAGTCTCAAAACAACAAACTTTTTGAACTAATCTGAGATCGACAATGTCTGAACTAATCAGAGATGACGATGCCTGATATTTCAGTCAAAAAACTAGAAACGTTTTGAACGAATCTCAGATCGACAATGTTTGAACCAATCACAGCTGACAATGCTTGATATTTTAATCCAAAAACTACAAACGTTCTGAACTGTTCTGAGATTAACAATGTTTGAGCCAATCAAAGCTAAAAATGCTTATTATTTCCGTCAAAAAACTACAAACGGTTCGACCTAATCTCAGATCGACAATGTTTGATCCAATCAGAGCTGACAGTGCTCATTATTTCAGTCGAAAAACTACAAAAAATTCGAAGCGACCTGGGATCGAGAATGTTTAAATCATTCAGAGCTGACAATGCTTTATATTTCAGTCCAAAAAACTACAAACGATTGATACAATCTGAGATCGACAATGTTTGAAACAATCAGCGCTGACAATGTATAATATTTTAGTCTAAAAACTACAAATGTTGTGAACCAATCTAAAATCAAGAATGTTGAAACCAATCAGAGCTGACAATCCTTGATATTCCAGTCCGAAAATTACACACGTCTTGAAACAATCTGGATCAACAATGTTTCAACGAATCAGAGCTGACAATGCCTAATATTTCGGTTTAAAAACTACGAATGTTCTGAACTAATCTGAGATGGACAATGTTTGATCCAATCAGATCTGACAATGCTCAATATTTCACTCTAAAAAATACCAAAGTTTTGAACCAATCTTAGATCGATAATGTTTAGACCAATCACAGCTAACAATGCTTGATATTCAAGTCCACAAATTACAAAGGTCTTGGAGAAATCTGAGATCGACAATGTTTGGACCAATCTGAAATGACAATGCTTAATATTTCAGTCTAAAAACTACAAAGGTTTTAAGCCAATCTGAGGTCGACAATGTTTGAACCAATCAAAGATGACAATGCTTAAAATTTCAGTCCAAAACTACGAACGTTTCAAACCAAACAGAGATAGACAATGTTCGAACCAATCAGAGCTGACATTACTTAATATTCCAGTCTGAAAACTATGAACGTTTCGAACAAATCTGCGATGGACAATGTTTAAACCAATCAGAACTGACAATGCTCGCTATTCCAGTCCAAAAACTACGAACGTTTTGAATCATTCAGAGATCGCCAATGTTTGAACCAATCAGACCTGACAATGCTTAATCTCTCAGTCTAGAAACCACAAACATTTGATATCAATTTGAGATCGGCAATATATAAACCAGTGAGAGCTGGCTATGCTCGATATTTGAAACCAAAAACTACAAACGTTTAGAATCAATCTGAGATCTACAATGTTTGAACTAATGAAATCTGGCAATGCTCAATATTTCATTTCAAAAATTATGAACGATTGGAAGCAATATGAGAACGACAATGTTTGAACCAATCAGACCTGACAATGCTTGATATTTCAGTCCACAAACTACAAACGTTTTGAACAAATTTGAGATCGGCAATGTTTGAACCAATCAGAGCTGACAATGCTTGATATTTCAGTCCACAAACTACGAACGTTTTGAACCAATTTGAGATCGCAATGTGTGAACCAATCAGAGCTGACAATGCTTGATATTTTGATCTGGAACTACAAAATGTTTCCATTAATTTGAGATCGACAATGTTTGAACCAATCAGATGTGACAATGCCTAACATTTTAGTCTAAAAACTGCAAACGATTCGATTCAATCTGAGATCGACAATGTGTGAACCAATCAAAGCTGACATTGCTTAATATTTCAGTCGGAAAACTATTAACATTTTAAACTAATCTGAGATGGACAACGTTTAGGCCAATCATGACTGACAATGCTCATCATTTCAGTCCAAAACTACGAACGATTTAAATCAATCTGAGATCGACAATGTTCAAGCCAATCAGACATGACAATGCTTGATCTATCAGTCTAGAAAACCACAAACATTTCAAACCAATCTGAGATCGAAAATAATTGAAAACCAATCAGAGCTGACTATGCTCGATATTTCAGCCCAAAAACTACAAACGTTTTGAATCAATCTGAGATCCACAATGTTTGAACCAATGAAAGCTGACAACGCTCAATATTTCAGTCCAAAAATTACGAACGACTGGAACCAATCTGAGAACGACAAGGTTTGAGCCAATCACAACTGACAATGCTTGATATTCCAGTCCACGAACTACAAACGTTTTGAACCAATTTGAGATCGACAATGTTTGAACCGATCAAAGCTGACATTGCCTAAGAATTTAGTCCAAAAATTACGAACGATTGTAACCAATCTGATAACGACAATGTTCGAACCAAGCAGAGCTGACAATGCTTGATATTTCAGTCCACAAACTACAAACGTTTTGAACCAATATCAGATCGACAATGTTTGACCCAATCTGGGCTGACAATGCTTATTATTTCACTCAGAAAATTACAAACGTCTTGAACCAATCTGAAATCGACAATGTTTGAACCAATCAGAGCCGGCAATGCTTAATATTTCAGTCTTAAAATTACAAATGTTTCGAACCAATCTGAGATATACAATGTTCGAACCAATCAGAGCTGACATTGATCAATATTTCAATCGGAAAACTATAAACGTTTTGAACAAATCTGAGATGTACAATGTTTAAACCGATCAGAGCTGACAATGCTCCTTATTCCAGTCCAAAAACTACGAACGTTTTAAATCATTTTGAGATCGACAATGATTAAACCAATCAGACCTGACAATGCTTGATCTCTCAGTCTAAAAACCACGAACATTTTAAACCAATCTGAGATCGACAATATATAAACCAATCACACCTGACTATGCTCGATACTTGAGTCCAAAAACTACAAACGTTTTAAATCAATCTGAGATCGAAAATGTTTGAACTAATGAAAGCTGACTGTTTCGTTTGGGACATTGAGACAGTACTCAAATCGACAGTACTCAATTTGCTTCGTTAAGAACATTGAGACAGTACTCAAATTGGCAGTACTCAATTTGCTTCGTTTGGGACATTGAGACAGTACTCAAATTGGTAGTATTCAATTGCTTCGTTTGGAACATTGGGACGGTACTCAAATTGACAGTACTCAACGTTAGAATTTGATTTAAACCGTATTTTCTTAATTGGAGAAAATTCAGTACTCAATTGCTTCGTTTGGAACATTGGGGCATTACTCAATTGCTTCGTTTGGAACATTGGGACGGTACTCAAATTGACAGTACTCAACGTTGGAATTCGGTTTGGACCTGAAAGCTGACTGCTTCGTTTGGGACATTGAAACAGTACTCAAATTGACAGTACTCAATTTGCTTCGTTGGGAACATTGAGACAGTACTCAAATTGGCAGTACTCAATTTGCTTCGTTTGGGACATTGAGATAGTACTCAAATTGGCAGTACTCAATTGCTTCGTTTGGAACATTGGGACGGTACTCAAATTGACAGTACTCAACGTTAGAATTTGATTTGGACCGTATTTTCTCAATTGGAGGAAATTCAGTACTCAATTGCTCCGTTCGGAACATTGGGACAGTACTCAATTGCTTCGTTTGGAACATTGGGACGGTACTCAAATTGACAGTACTCAACGTTGGAATTCGGTTTGGACCTGAAAGCTGACTGCTTCGTTTGGGACATTGAGACAGTACTCAAATTGACAGTACTCAATTTGCTTCGTTGGGAACGTTGAGACAGTACTCAAATTAGCAGTACTCAATTTGCTTCGTTTGGGACATTGAGATAGTACTCAAATTGGCAGTACTCAATTGCTTCGTTTGGAACATTGGGACGGTACTCAAATTGACAGTACTCAACGTTAGAATTTGATTTGGACCGTATTTTCTCAATTGGAGGAAATTCAGTACTCAATTGCTCCGTTCGGAACATTGGGACAGTACTCAATTGCTTCGTTTGGAACATTGGGACGGTACTCAAATTGACAGTACTCAACGTTGGAATTCGGTTTGGACCTTATTTGTCTCAATCGGAGAAAATACAGTACTCAACGTCGAATTCGCTGACGTCAATATGCCTTTTACCCGCAGTTTTGTCGCAAAAAACAAATCTTCCCAACAGTTGGTCGATAATGGAACAGAAGACCTCGCAGGTGAGCGCATTCATTGTTCTGTTGTGGGCTCTCGTGGTAGCTTAAGGAGTTCAAAGATTGAGTCAAATATCCTTGTTCGTAAGGCTAGAAGGCGCCTTGAACTCCTAAAACTGTCGCACGAAACCATCGCTATGAAGCACAAACTGGAAGTGCTTGAGGCGGAACATGAGGTTAGAATGGCTAAGATTGCTGCATCGGCAAGTCGTCTTGCGCATCGTGAGAATCAAAAGGATTCCATAGCAAGGCATGGTAGCATCGTTGAGTGCCAAGAAACAGTTTCTATTGATGTAAATTTGATGGGTCTTGACGTTTGTGCTGTCGGTTGTTCTCGGAAGCTGAGTTAACTGACACTGAATTAGCTCAGTCGGATTTTGTGACTGAATTTCCTGACACTAATTCGGATCAGATGGAGACTAAGCCTGGCCCACCTGACACCAAATCAGCCCACATGAAAGTAGGCCTGGTTCACATGACACTGAATTAGTTCAGTCGGATTTTGTGACTGAAGGTTCCGACACTAATTCGGATCAGATGGAGATTAAGCCTGGCCCACCTGACACCAAATCAGCCCACATGAAAAGTAGGCCTGGTTCACATGACACTGAATTAGTTCAGTCGGATTTTGTGACTGATGGTTCCGACACTAATTCGGATCAGATGGAGATTAAGCCTGGCCCACCTGACACTAAATCAGCCCACATGGAAAGTAAGCCTGGTTTACATGACACTGAATCAGCTTTAATTGGGGCAACGTATGGTCAGCACGACAATCCGTATGATTGGCGTAAACCTTTCGGTTGTATACCTGATGAACCATTTACGTTTGGGAACTCGGATACAATATTTTGTAATTCAGGCTTGTATAGATGGCGCAAAATGTCGCTGTTGGAGGATGCAATACATAAGGCTCGTTTGGGTAGGATATCATTCATGAGCTTATTGTAGGGCGCTGGCAGAACCGGAGGACGTGGTGGGTCTTTGTCTAGCAAACATTTTCCCTATAAAAAGCCACAGGTGTCCAGTGATGGTGATGCGACGTGGCGTGTGTGACTCGCCACTAAATAAAGTCACTTGCTTTATTCTACTGTACCTGGGTGTCGGGCCCGGGGGCTGGTGCTTAAGGTGGGAGGCGGGTTTTCGGATCTGCTGACCCCAGAAGTACCACCAAGCATTCAGTCTGCCGGTTGCACGCGAAGACGAACGTTGAAGGCAAATGTTATCAGGTGGGAGGCGGGTCTTCGGGTCTGCCAACTCCAGAATTACCACCAAACATTTGATTGTCGAGTCGCTGTCGTTGGTTGCGCAGGTACACGGTTCGGGTAGCCAGGTAGAGGAGAGCCCCGCAGTTCATTGTTTGTGTCTCTACTTGCTTTTCAGATTTTGAGGAATTTTGGTGGGCGGTGTATGAATCCGCGTCGATGTTTAGAAAATTCCTCTTTCGGTGTAAGATGAACATTAAATTTATTTTATTGACAACTAACTGTTTAAATCTGCTGATATTTTTGTATATTTTTACCATTTTTGTTTTACCGAACTACTTGAATTTATTCGTTCTTGAGCTTATATTTCATTTTTTTCTTTGGCCGTTTGCGCGCTATTTGAAGTTGCGATCACTCGTGGTCATTGTTGCTGTTGAATATTGTTGTTTTTGGATTCAGTACGAAGCGGAATAATTGAGTACCGTACTCATCTCACGTATTGTCTTGTCAATATTTTGGTGGGCTTGAACGCGTGACTCAATCGTTGGATAAACACATTGGTGTTTATATCGCGACTGAAATCCTTGACGTTGAACTCGATTTTCCCCGGACCGTATTGGCGGTTACACTGACAATGCCTAATATATCAGTCTAAAAATTACAAACTATTGAAACCAATCTGAGAACGACAATGTTTGAACCAATAAAAGTAGACAATACTAAATATTTCAGTCCGAAATTTACAGATCGTTTGAACCAATATATGATCGACAATATATGAACCGATCAAAGCCAAAATTACTTAAAAATTCAGTTCAAAAATTACGATTGATTGGAACTAATCTGAACTCGACACTGTTTGAACCAATCAGAGCTGACAATGCTTGATATTTCAGTCGAAAAACTACAAACGTTTCGAACTTATCTGAGATGGACATTGTTTGAACTGATCAGTGCTGACAATGCTTAATATTTCAATGCCAAAACTACAAACATTTTGAACCAATCACAGCTGACAATGCTTAATGTTTCAGTCTAAAAACTGCAAACGTTTTAAACCAATCTGAGATAGACAATGTTCGAACCAATCATAGCTGACATTGATGAATATTTTAATCGGAAAACTATAAACGTTTTGAACAAATCTGAGATGGACAATGTTTGAACCAATCAGAGCTAACAATGCTCATTATTCCAGTCCAAAAACTACGAACGTTTCAAATCATTTTGAGATCGACAATGATTAGACCAATCAGACCTGACAATGCTCAATCTCTCAGTCTAAAAACCACGAACATTTTAAACCAATCTGAGATCGACAATATATAAACCAATCAGAGCTGACTATGTTCGATACTTGTGTCTAAAAACTACAAACGTTTTGAATCAATCTGAGATCGGAAATGTTCGAACCAATGAAAGCTGACAATGCCTAATATATCAGTCTAAAAATTACAAACGATTGGAACCAATCTGAGAACGACAATGTTTGAACCAATAAAAGTTGACAATACTTAATATTTCAGTCCAAAATCTACAAATCTTTTGAACCAATATATGATCGACAATAAATGAACCGATCAAAGCCGAAATTACTAAAAAATCAGTTCAAAAATCACGAATGATTGGAACTCATCTGGAATCGACACTGTTTGAACCAATCAGAGCTGACAATGCTTGATATTTCAGTCGGAAAACAACAAACGTTTCGAACTAATCTGAGATGGACATTGTTTGAACTAATCAGTGCTGACAATGCTTAATGTTTCAGTCTAAAAACTGCAAACGTTTTGAACCAATCTAGACAATGTTCGAACCAATCATAGCTGACATTGATTATTATTTCATATAAACGTTTTGAACGAATCTGAGATGGACAATATCAAACCAAACAGTACTGACAATGCTCATTGCTGACATTGATTATTATTTCAATGGAAAAAAATATAAACGTTTTGAACGAATCTGAGATGGACAATATCAAACCAAACAGTACTGACAATGCTCATTGTTTCAGTCCAAAAAGTACGAACGTTCTGAATCAATCTGAGGTCGACAATGATTAAACCAATCAGACCTGACAATGCTCAATCTTTCAGTCTAAAAACCACAGTCATTTTAAACAAATCTGAGATCAAAAATAATTAAAAACTAATCAGAGCTGACTATTCTTGATATTTGAGTCCAAATAATACAAACGTTTTGAATCAATCTGAGATCGACAATGTTTGAACCAATGAAAGCTGACAACGCTCAATATTTCAGTCCAAAAATTACGAACGATTGGAACCAATCTGAGAACGACAAGGTTTGAGCCAATCACAACTGGCAATGCTTGATATTCCAGTCCACAAACTACAAACGTTTTGAACCAATTTGAGATCGACAATGTTTGAACCGATCAAAACCGACATTGCTTGAAAATTCAGTCCAAAATTTACGAACGATTGTAACCAATCTGATAACGACAATGTTCGAACCAAGCAGAGCTGACAATGCTTGATATTTCAGTCCACAAACTACAAAGGTTTTGAACCAATATGAGGTCGACAAGGTTTGACCCAATCTAGGCTGACAATGCTCATTATTTTACTCAGAAAATTACAAACGTCTTGAACCAATCTGAATTCGACAATGTTTGAACCAATCAGAGCTGACAATGCTTAATATTTCAGTCTAAAAACTACAAATGTTTCAAACCAATCTGAGATATACAATGTTCGAATCAATCAGAGCTGACATTGAATAATATTTCAATCGGAAAACTATAAACGTTTTGAACAAATCTAAGATGGACAATGTCTAAACCGATCAGAGCTGACAATGCTCCTTATTCCAGTCCAAAAACTACGAACGTTCTAAATCAATCTGAAATCGACAATGATTAAACCAATCAGACCTGACTATGCTTAATCTCTCAATCTAAAAACCACAAACATTTCAAACCAATCTGAGATCGACAATATATAAACCAATCAGAGCTGACTATGCTCGATACTTGACTCCAAAATCTACAGAAGGTTTGGATCAATCTGAGATCGAAAATGTTTGAACCAATGAAAGCTGACAATGCCTAATATTTCAGTCCAAAAATTACAAACGATTGGAACCAATCTGAAAACGACAAAGTTTGAACTAATAAAAGTAGACAATACTTAATATTTCAGTTCAAAATCTACGAATCGTTTGGACCAATATATGATCGACAATATATGAACCGATCAAAGCCGGAATTACTTAGGAATTCATTTTAAAAATTACAAACGATTGTAACCAATCTCATAACGACAATGTTCGAACCAAGCAGAGCTGACAATGCTCGATATTTCAGTCCACAAACTACAAAGGTTTGAACCAATATCAGATCGACAATGTTTGAACCAATCTAAGCTAACAATGCTCATTAGTTCACTCAGAAAATTACAAACGTCTTGAACCAATCTGAAATCGACAATGTTTGAACCAATCAGAGCCGGCAATGCTTAATATTTCAGTCTTGAAATTACAAATGTTTCGAACCAATCTGAGATTTACAATGTTCGAACCAATCAGAGCTGACATTGATCAATATTTCAATCGGAAAACTATAGACGTTTTGAACAAATCTGAGATGTACAATGTTTAAACCGATCAGAGCTGACAATGCTCCTTATTCCAGTCCAAAAACTACGAACGTTCTAAATCAATCTGAAATCGACAATGATTAAACCAATCAGACCTGACTATGCTTAATCTCTCAATCTAAAAACCACAAACATTTCAAACCAATCTGAGATCGACAATATATAAACCAATCAGAGCTGACTATGCTCGATACTTGACTCCAAAATCTACAGAAGTTTTGGATCAATCTGAGATCGAAAATGTTCGAACCAATGAAAGCTGACAATGCCTAATATTTCAGTCCAAAAATTACAAACGATTGGAACCAATCTGAAAACGACAAAGTTTGAACTAATAAAAGTAGACAATACTTAATATTTCAGTCCAAAATCTACAAATCGTTTGAACCAATATATGATCGACAATATATGAAACGATCAAAGCAGAAATTACTTAAAAATTCAGTTCAAAAATTACGAATGATTGAAACTAATCTGAAATCGACACTGTTTGAACCAATCAAAGCTGACAATGCTTGATATTTCAGTCGAAAAACTACAAACGTTTCGAACTTATCTGAGATAAACATTGTTCGAACTAATCAGTGCTGACAATGCTCAATATTTCAATGTCAAAACTACAAACATTTTGAACCAATCACAGCTGACAATGCCTAATGTTTCAGTCGGAAAACTACAAACGTTTCGAACCAATCTGATATAGACAATGTTCGAACCAATCATAGCTGACATTGATTAGTATTTTAATCGGAAAACTATAAACGTTTTGAACGAATCTGAGATAAACAATATTTAAACCAATCAGAGCTGACAATGCTCATCATTTCAGTCTGAAAATTACGAACGTTTTAAATCAATCTGAGATCGGCAATGATTAAACCAATCAGACCTGACAATGCTTAATCTTTCAGTCTGAAAACCACAAACATTTTAAACCAATCTGAGATCGAAAATAATTAAAAACTAATCAGAGCTGACTATGCTCGATATTTGAGTCCAAATAATACAAACGTTTTGAATCAATCTGAGATCGACAATGTTTGAACCAATGAATGCTGACAACGCTCAATATTTCAGTCCAAAAATTACGAACGATTGGAACCAATCTGAGAACGACAAGGTTTGAGCCAATCACAACTGACAATGCTTGATATTCCAGTCCACAAACTACAAACGTTTTGAACCAATTTGAGATCGACAATGTTTGAACCGATCAAAGCCGACATTGCTTGAAAATTCAGTCCAAAAATTACGAACGATTGTAACCAATCTGATAACGACAATGTTCGAACCAAGCAAAGCTGACAATGCTTGATATTTCAGTCCACGAACTACAAACGTTTTGAACCAATATCAGATCGACAATGTTTGACCCAATCTGGGCTGACAATGCTTATTATTACACTCAGAAAATTACAAACGTCTTGAACCAATCTGAAATCGACAATGTTCGAACCAATCAGAGCTGACAATGCTTAATATTTCAGTCTAAAAACTACAAATGTTTCGAACTAATCTGAGATATACAATGTTCGAACCAATCAGAACTGACATTGATTAATATTTCAATCGAAAAACTATAAACGTTTTGAACAAATCTGAGATGGACAATGTTTAAACCAATCAGAGCTGACAATGCTCATTATTGCAGTCCGAAAACTACGAACGTTCTAAATCAATCTGAGATCGACAATGATTAAACCAATCAGACCTGACAATGCTTAATCTCTCAGTCTAAAAACCACAAACATTTTAAACCAATCTGAGATCGACAATATATAAACCAATCAGAGCTAACTATGCTCGATACTTGAGTCCAAAAACTACAAACGTTTTGAATCAATCTGAGATCGAAAATGTTTGAACCAATGCTACAAACGTTTCGCTGACAATGCCTAATATATCAGTCCAAAAATGACAAACGATTGTTTCGAACCAATCTGAGAACGACAATGTTTGAACCAATAAAAGTAGACAATACTTAATATTTCAGTCCGAAATCTACAAATCGTTTGAACCAATATATGATCGACAATATATGAATCGATCAAAGCCGAAATTACTTAAGAATTCAGTTCAAAAATTACAAACGATTGAAACTAATCTGAAATCGACACTGTTTGAACCAATCAGAGCTGACAGTGCTTGATATTTTAGTCGAAAAACTACAAACGTTTCGAATTAATCTGAGATGGACATTGTTTGAACTAATCAGTGCTGACAATGCTTAATATTTCAATGTCGAAACTGCAAACATTTTGAACCAATCACAGCTGTCAATGCTTAATATTTCAGTCTAAAAACTACAAATGTTTCGAACCAATCTGAGATATACAATGTTCGAACCATCCAGAGCTGACATTGATTATTATTCTAATCGGAAAACTATAAATGTTTCGAACAAATCTGAGATGTACAATGTTTAAATCAATCAGAGCTGACAATGCTCATTATTCCAGTCCAAAAACTACGAACGTTTTAAATCAATCTGAGATCGACAATGATTAAACCAATCAGACCTGACAATGCTTAATCTCTCGGTCTCAAAACCACAAACATTTTAAACCAATCTGAGATCGACAATATATAAACCAATCAGAGCTGATTATGCTCGATACTTGAGTCCAAAAACTACAAACGTTTTGAATCAATCTGAGATCGAAAATATTTGAACCAATGAAAGCTGACAATGCCTAATATTTCAGTCCAAAAATTACAAACGATTAGAACCAATCTGAGAACGGCAATGTTCGAACCAATAAAAGCAGACAATACTTAATATTTCAGTTCAAAATCTACAAATCGTTTGGACCAATATATGATCGACAATATATGAACCGATCAAAGCCGAAATTACTTAGAAATTCATTTTAAAAATTACAAACGATTGGAAGCAATCTGAAAACGACAATGTTTGAACCAATTAGAGCTGACAATGCTTGATATTTCAGTCCACAAACTATAAACGTTTTGAACCAATTTGAGATCGCAATGTGTGAACTTATTGGAGTTGTCAATGCTCGATATTTTGATCTGAAACTACAAAATATTTTTTCATTAATTTGAGATCGAAAATTTTTGAACATATCAGAACTGGTAATTCACAATATGTCAATTCAAAAACTACGAACGTTTTGAACAAATCAGAGCTAAAAATGCTTAATATTTTAGTTCAAAAACTACAAACGTTTCGAGCCAATCTGAGATCGATAATGTTTAAACCAATCACAGCTGACAATGCTTAATATTTCAGTCTAAAAACTACAAAAGTTTTGAACCAATCTGAGACGGACAATGGTAGAACTAATCAGAGCTGACATTGCTCAATATTGCAGTCGGAAAAATATAAACGTTATAACCCAATCTGGGTTGGACAATGTTCAAACCAATCAGAGCTGACAATATTCATTATTTCAGTCCAAAAACTACGAATGTTTTAAATCAATCTGAGATCGACAATGTTTAAACCCATCAGACCTGACAATGCTCAATCTCTCAGTCTAAAAACCACAAACATTTTAAACCAATCTCAGATGGACAGTATATAAAACAATCAGATATTTGAGTCCAAAAACTACAAACGTTTTGAATCAATCTGAGATCGACAATGATTGAACCAATGGAAGCTGACAATACTAGATATTTCAGTCCAAAATCTACAAATCGTTTGAACCAATATATGATCAACAATGTTTGAACCGATCAAAGCCGACATTACTTAAAACTTCAGTCCAAAAAATAACGAACGATTGGAACCATGTAATGAATTGTATTGTATTAAATTGAATAATCAGCCCAAGAATGTGAGTGAGAACAACCGCGCTCACTCGAATCACAGTATGTATTGAATGACAACCAGAATGAATGAATGACAATCAGATCTTGAATGATAGTACTATTGATTATTTCTGAATGAGTGGTGATGAATGATTGAGTATTATTGATCGTTAATCGAACAATCACCACAACCACCGCAGTTTGCGAATGATCCTGGGTTTTTATAATCCCGGTACGGCTTGTTCAACAAACGTTCTGATCTTCTTAACAGTCTCTCCGGTTCGGTATCTTCAGATGTATCTGTATCTCTGTAGGTAATTTGATCCACATGACGGCGATGCATTGAGCCATCATCAAGGTCCATTATTTTTACCATGCATTTACCGATATTGCCAAGCACGATACCAGAACTCGGTCGGAATTCATTACCACGATGAAATGAAACGTCAGCTGATCCCAGACCCAGCAGATTTGATCTCAGGGATCTTGCTCAGCATAACACAGCTGGAGTTTGCCCGGTAGTTGCGTGAGTACAATTCCGATATTGCAATAAGAAATTGTCAACAAATCGATCAAGTTCCTCAAATGTAGTAGGTGCACATGAATTGATTGCTCGCATCAAGGTACCAACAAAAGTTTCAGCTAATCCATTTGATTGTATATGACGAGGTGCAGTGAATAGGTGTCGACAGCCAAGAGAATGTAACCATTGTGTAACGCATGCAGCAGAAAAATGGCTGCCATTATCACTAACAACAGCAATAGGAACTCCTTCGCGACCGAATACTTTCCGCAGTGCAAGCATAGTAAAACTAGAGTTTGGTTTCTGTGTCCAAAAAACTTCAGGCCATTTTGAATAAGAATCAATCACGACCAATGCGTAGTACTTGTTTAAAAATGGTCTACAGTAATCAACATGAATGCGCTGCCAAGCTTCACATGCCAATGGCCATGGTGTCCATTTTTATGGTTGTCGGAAAATTTTATGATGACAAGCTTCGCAAGAAACAGTAGTTCTGCGTATGTCTGCGTCTATTTCAGGCCACCAGCATAAACTTCTGGCTGAAAGACTTCATTTTTTCTATCCCAATATGTCCAGAATGCAAATTATTCAGTACAGCTTTACGCAAAGTGAGAGGAATAATAATTCTATCATTCAGGCATAATAAACCATCAGGGGTCATTGAGAGTTCATCTCGTCTAGTAAAATATGATGGAAATTTCCTCCGAATATGTGAATTCCATCCATTCTTCAAAGCAGTAAAGATAGCAGAAAAGAAACGTTTCGTTTCACGAATTAACAAATGTCGACTGACAGGAAGTGGTTGCACCAAAAGAGAATCAAAAGTATCATGAGGTTTCGAATCTGGAAGTGACTGGCGTGAGAGCTAATCTACATGTTGAATGTGTTTAGCACTTCGATGTTCAATTGAATAATCATAAGCACTGAGTGCTATGCTCTATCGTTGAACCATTGCGGCAGTACTTTTGGAAATAGATTTACCAGGATCGTATATGAATTTTAAGGCTTCATGGTCTGTAACAATGGTGAAACGATGACCAAACAGGAATTTGTGCAAACGTTGAATAGCCTAATAGACAGCTAAAGCTTCACGGTGTGTTTGAGCATAACCTTTTTCAGCAGCGGTTAGCCTGCGAGAAACGCAAACTACTGGATTTCCATTTTGCTCGAGAACAGCACCAATACTGTCGGAAGATGCATCAGTAATTACAAAGGAATGAATTTTGGGACTAAATAGACGAAGAACTGCATCAGATTTCAGAAAGGATAATATGCTACGTAAACAATGTTCATGTTCATCAGTCCACACAAAAGTTTCTTTTGATTGAAGTGAAAATAATGGTGAAGCTTTTACACTGATATTTGGAATGAACCTCGAATAGTATTGCAATGCACCGATAAGAGATCTCAATTGTGTCATGTTCTTTGGGGACTCAGCATTGGTTAGTGGGAGTAAACGATTTGGATCTGGTTTATAACCATTACCATCAACAATGTATCCAAGGCATTCAAAATTCGAAACAGAAAACAAACACTCTTTCGGATTAACGGCAACATTTTTAGAGGTGAATCTACGAAACAATTCCAGTAAACGTTCATCATGAAGAAATCGTCTTGACGCATGCACAATAACATCATCCTGATATACTTCAACTCCAACCATATCGCGAGTAATATCGTTCATGACTTGTTGAAATATGGCAGGAGAATTGCACAAACCAAAAGGTAAGAATTTGTACCGAAATAGACCAAACGGTGTATTGATGGTAGTTAACATTGAAGACTGATCAGTCAATGGTATTTGTAGGTAAGCATCTTTTAAATCAATCTTTGAGAAAAATTTGGATCCAGTCAATTTATTCAAAATATCTTCGGGTTCAACTGTCGTGCATGTTTGCATCAACAATCTAGTATTTAATGTTAGACGATAATCAACGCAAATCCTTGGGGTCCTCCCATCAGACTTCAACGGTGTGACAATAGGTGTGCCCCAAGCAGAGGACTCGACCCTTTCAATGATACCTCTAGAACATAGATCTCTCAAAGCTTTTTCGACAGGTTCTCGGAGTCCATATAGAATTGGGCGGCGTTTGAGAAACACAGGGTTTCCTTCTACTTCGAGAGAAATAGGAGGAATTCGCATTCCACCAGTTGCTTGAGAACATTTAATTATGAGATTCTTCAACTCTAAAGTGTCTTCAGTCGATGTCAGAAAAGATAGACTGATTTTTAGTGCTTGCATTGCTCTAAGACCGAGAATAGATGGCCCAGATTCAATACCAATGAATCTACAGGCAGCAGTATTGTTTTCATCTCGAACGGAGATCATACACGATCCAACGACAGGAATAGCATGTCCAGTAATGCCTCAAATTGTGAGGCTAGTAGGTTGGATTTCGGCATCAGAAGCAAACTGTTTTAGATCTCTCAGGGTAATAAGCGATTCAACGCTAACCGTATCTAGAATGAAATTTAATGATGCTCCACTAGAAACACAAAAAATGTTTCTACGAATGTGGTTAGAATTGCGAGATGTCACTGCCAAAGCTAATGATTTAAATTCATTATTAACATCGCTAACATCAGCGTTTTCCGAATCAGTCCAATACGTTTTAGGAACTCGACAAACAGATTGGATATGACCAGTTTTTTCACACTTGGGACATCTGGCTTGACGGAATCGGCAAGTGTAGCGTGAGTGCAGTCTGCCGAATGAAGTACATTTCCCAATTTTGATTGAATTGGAATTGCTATCAGCAACGCGATGATAGTTCGGCTGATATTTGAGCTGTTGACTTGCTTTAGCATTCTTCGATATTTCACGTTTATGTGTATTGAACATGACGGAATTTTGTGCTGGCGACAAATCTGTTGTTGCCACACGCGCATCTCCATACTTTTCGCAGTGAGCTCGAACCTCTTTAAAGGAGGGTTTTGCAGCTTCAAGAGTTCATTCTGCAAAACACTGTCATGTATTCCAGCAATTAGACGATCTTTCAATTGAATTTCTAGCAAGTCACCAAAGTCGCATTTCGCTGCTTGGATTAACAATTGTAGGATAAATTCGCGAATTCCCTGATTGGGCTGACGCACCATGGAATGAAATTTTGCGCGTTCGGTTGTCTCGAAATGTACAGGTTTCACGTGTTGCATTGAAAGCGTCTTCAACGTTTCGTATGGAAGAGAGATAGGAGAATCAGGATAGGCTAAATTCTTGATTAACGTATATGCAGATTTCCCGACTGCATTTAGAAAATGAACCGATTTTTTATCATTCTCAGCTTTCGGTCATGTCATACACCAAATTTCGAATCTTTCACAATAGTCTTCTATTTCTCGAGCATTTGAATTTATATCGAGAGGTTCTAGACTTGAACTTGTCATGACGAAATGATTCTGAATTGTATGAATTGTATCCTGCTCGGGCGAATCCTGCTCGCGACGCCAAATGTAATGAATTGTATTGTATTGAATTGTATAATCAACCCAAGAATGTAAGTGAGAACAACCGCGCTCACTCGAATCACAGTATGTATTGAATAACAACCAGAATGAATGAATGACAATCAGAACTTGAATGATAGTACTATTGATTATTTCTGAATGAGTGGTGATGAATGATTGTGTATCATTGATCGTTAATCGAACAATCACCACAAACCAATTTGAGATCGACAATGTTTGAACCAATCAGAGCTGACAATGCTTGATATTTCAATGTCAAAACTACAAACATTTTAAACCAGTATGCCTGACAATGCTTTATACTTCAGTCCAAAATCTACAAACGTCTTGAACCAATCTGAGATCGACAATGTTTCAACCAATCAGAGCTAACAATGCCTAATATTTCAGTCTAAAAACTACAAATGTTTTAAACCAATCTAAAATGGACAATGTTTGAACCAATCAGAGCTGACAATGCATTATATTTCAATCAGAAAATTACAAACGTCTCAAACCTATCTGAGATCGACAATGTTTGAAACAAACAGAGATGACAATGCTCAATATTTCAGTCTAAAAACTACAAATGTTTTGAATTAATCTGAGATCGACAATGTTTGGACCAATCATTGCTGACAATGCCTGATATTTCTCTCCATAAACTACAAACGTTTCAAACTAATCTGAGATCGACAATTTTTCAAACAATCAGAGTTTACAATGCTCAATACTCCAGTCCAAAATCTACAAACGTTTTGAACCAATCTAAGATCGACAATTTTTGTACCAATCAGAGCTGACAATGCTTACTATTCCAGTCCAAAAAATTACAAACGTCTTGAATCAATCTGAGATCGACAATGTTTGAACCAATCAGAGCTGACAATGCACAATATTTTATTCGAAAAACTACAAACGTTTTGAACAAATTTGAGATGGACATTTTTCAAACCAATCAGAGATGACAATGCTTGTCATTTCAGTCCCAAAACTACAAACATTTTGAACCAAACAGAGATGGCAATGTTTAATATTGTAGTTCAAAAACTACAATCGTTTTGGAATAATTTCGAATTGACAAGGTTTGAAACAATCAGAGCTGACAATGCCTAATATTTTAGTTCAAAAGCTACAAATGTTTCGAACAATATGAGATCGACAATGTTTGAACAAATCAGATATAACAATGCCAGATATTTCAGTCGAATAACTGCAAACGTTTTGAAAATATCACCTATCACCTCGAGAACAATAGACTGCTTGCGACTGAACAGCAAGGTTTCATGAAACATCACTCATGTCTATCTAACCTCTTGCTCACCATAAACGACTGGACTGAGTTAACAATGGTTACTCCATTCACGCATGCTTCTGAGACATTTCAAAGGCTTCCGAACGCGCCAATCATATTTTTTAATCCCGAAACTTGAATTGCACGGGATAACAAGAAAACTTCTTGCTTGGCTAGAAAACTATTTACGCGACCGGAGTGCTTAAGTCAGAGGTGACGGCGCTTTATCGAAACCATTCAAAATTATGAGCGGAGTGCCCTAGGGTTCGGTCCTCGGACCGATTTGGTTTTTGATCTACGCAATCGACATTCCCGAGCGTGGTAAATGCAAGATTATGTTATTTGCAGACGATATGAAGCTTTGAAGAAGCATAAGTATAAATGATGACAGTGAAACTTTGCAGAAAGATCTAAACACATTGCACGTTTCGTCTTCGAGAAACAAACTACCATTCAACTTCTAAAAGTGCAAGGTGTTGAACATTTGAAAGGTTGTTAATTACAACTACACTCTTGGGTCCCACCAAATCGTCTGGACCACTGAAGAGAAGGATTTGGGTAGTTCGACCAGTTCAAGTCTGGAGACTTTACTCTTGTGCAAAGCGGCTAACAAAAAGGCGTCACAAGTATTGGCGTTATTCAGACAAATTTTCGGCAGATTCTCCAATCAGTCGGTGCCCCGTATCATAAACAACTATCTAAGACCAGCGATGGAGTACGCTGTTCAGGCTTGGTCACCCTGGATTCAGAAAGACATAAATCTTCTGCAGCGTATTAACCACCGAACCACAAAGCTTGTACCCGGACTAGCTGCTCAACCATATGAAGAACGTTTGAGGAGTCTCAATCTTTTCGACTTTCGCTGTCGTCGACTAAGAGGTGACCTCATACTGATGTACAATATTATGCACGTCCCTAACCATACCTTGTCCAAACTTTTCACACGCTCGCCACCCCGTGCCAGTTGGAAGCATGAACTTTCAGTGCTTTATCCCTCTTCAAGACTGAACTGTAGAAGATATTCGTTTCCTGTATGTGTAAGTTTCACATGTAACACCCTCCCATCCACTGTTACACACTCAGCCAACCTGGCCATTTGTAAAGCTAATTTGAACAATAACTTAAGCGACAACCCATACTTTGATACGATTAACACTACATGAGTTTTCCTGTTCTTCTTTTTATTGTATATACGTCATAACTCCTTCCTATGGTTATTGTTAAGCTGAATGCTTTTCAGACCATTACAACTTTGAATCACTTTGAATCACTATGAACCAATCTGTGATCTACAATGTTTGAGTCAATCATAGCTGACAATGCTTATTATCTTAGTCCAAAAACAACAAACGTTGTGAACCAATGTTAGATCGAGAATCTTCGTACTATTCAGAGCTGATAATGCTTATACTTCAGTCTAAAAACTACAAAATTTTGAACCAATGTTAGATCGATAATCTTTGAACAAATCAGAGCTGACAATGCTTGATATTTTAGTCCAAAAACTGTAAACGTTTTAAACCAATCTGAGTATGACAAAGAATGAAACAACCGGAGCTAGCAATGCTTAATATTACAGTATTAAAACTACAAACGTTTTCAACCAATGATAGATCAAGAATTTTTTACTAATCAGAGCTGACAATGTCTAATATTTCAGTCCAAAAACTACAAACGTTTTAAACCAATCTTTATCGATGCCAATCAGAGCTGACGATGCCTGATATTTCAGTCCAAAACTACGAACATTTCGAACCAATCTGAGATCGACAATTTGAACCAATCACAGCTGACGAATCACCCTACAGTGCCTAATATTTCAGTCTCAAAACCACGAACGTTTTGAACGTTTTGAAAATTGGAGCTGTCAATGCTCGATATTTTGATCTAAAACTACAAAATATTTTTTCATTAATTTGAGATCGAAAATGTTTGAACATATCAGAACTGGTAATTCACAATATGTC
The DNA here is from genome assembly GCA_013407085.1 of Atriophallophorus winterbourni. NCBI lineage: Eukaryota > Metazoa > Platyhelminthes > Trematoda > Plagiorchiida > Microphallidae > Atriophallophorus > Atriophallophorus winterbourni. Next base: position 111,503 of record JACCGJ010020111.1, read on the forward strand.
AATTCAAAACTACGAACGTATTGAACAAATCAGAGCTAAAAATGCTTAATATTTTAGTTCAAAAACTACAAACGTTTCGAACCAATCTGAGATCGATAATGTTTAAACCAATCACAGCTGACAATGCTTAATATTTCAGTCTAAAAACTACAAACGTTTTGAACCAATCTGAGACAGACAATGGTAGAACTAATCAGAGCTGACATTGCTCAATATTGCAGTCGGAAAAATATAAACGTTATAACCCAATCTGGGTTGGACAATGTTCAAACCAATCAGAGCTGACAATATTCATTATTTCAGTCCAAAAACTACGAATGTTTCAAATCAATCTGAGATCGACAATGTTTAAACCCATCAGACCTGACAATGCTCAATCTCTCAGTCTAAAAACCACAAACATTTTAAACCAATCTCAGATGGACAGTATATAAAACAATCAGATATTTGAGTCCAAAAACTACAAACGTTTTGAATCAATCTGAGATCGACAATGATTGAACCAATGGAAGCTGACAATACTAGATATTTCAGTCCAAAATCTACAAATCGTTTGAACCAATATATGATCAACAATGTTTGAACCGATCAAAGCCGACATTACTTAAAACTTCAGTCCAAAAAATAACGAACGATTGGAACCATGTAATGAATTGTATTGTATTAAATTGAATAATCAGCCCAAGAATGTGAGTGAGAACAACCGCGCTCACTCGAATAACAGTATGTATTGAATGACAACCAGAATGAATGAATGACAATCAGATCTTGAATGATAGTACTATTGATTATTTCTGAATGAGTGGTGATGAATGATTGAGTATTATTGATCGTTAATCGAACAATCACCACAACCACCGCAGTTTGCGAATGATCCTGGGTTTTTATAATCCCGGTACGGCTTGTTCAACAAACGTTCTGATCTTCTTAACAGTCTCTCCGGTTCGGTATCTTCAGATGTATCTGTATCTCTGTAGGTAATTTGATCCACATGACGGCGATGCATTGAGCCATCATCAAGGTCCATTATTTTTACCATGCATTTACCGATATTGCCAAGCACGATACCAGAACTCGGTCGGAATTCATTACCACGATGAAATGAAACGTCAGCTGATCCCAGACCCAGCAGATTTGATCTCAGGGATCTTGCTCAGCATAACACAGCTGGAGTTTGCCCGGTAGTTGCGTGAGTACAATTCCGATATTGCAATAAGAAATTGTCAACAAATCGATCAAGTTCCTCAAATGTAGTAGGTGCACATGAATTGATTGCTCGCATCAAGGTACCAACAAAAGTTTCAGCTAATCCATTTGATTGTATATGACGAGGTGCAGTGAATAGGTGTCGACAGCCAAGAGAATGTAACCATTGTGTAACGCATGCAGCAGAAAAATGGCTGCCATTATCACTAACAACAGCAATAGGAACTCCTTCGCGACCGAATACTTTCCGCAGTGCAAGCATAGTAAAACTAGAGTTTGGTTTCTGTGTCCAAAAAACTTCAGGCCATTTCGAATAAGAATCAATCACGACCAATGCGTAGTACTTGTTTAAAAATGGTCGACAGTAATCAACATGAATGCGCTGCCAAGCTTCACATGCCAATGGCCATGGTGTCCATTTTTATGGTTGTCGGAAAATTTTATGATGACAAGCTTCGCAAGAAACAGTAGTTCTGCGTATGTCTGCGTCTATTTCAGGCCACCAGCATAAACTTCTGGCTAAAGACTTCATTTTTTCTATCCCAATATGTCCAGAATGCAAATTATTCAGTACAGCTTTACGCAAAGTGAGAGGAATAATAATTCTATCATTCAGGCATAATAAACCATCAGGGGTCATTGAGAGTTCATCTCGTCTAGTAAAATATGATGGAAATTTCCTCCGAATATGTGAATTCCATCCATTCTTCAAAGCAGTAAAGATAGCAGAAAAGAAACGTTTCGTTTCACGAATTAACAAATGTCGACTGACAGGAAGTGGTTGCACCAAAAGAGAATCAAAAGTATCATCAGGTTTCGAATCTGGTAGTGACTGGCGTGAGAGCTAATCTATATGTTGAATGTGTTTAGCACTTCGATGTTCAATTGAATAATCATAAGCACTGAGTGCTATGCTCTATCGTTGAACCATTGCGGCAGTACTTTTGGAAATAGATTTACCAGGATCGTATATGAATTTTAAGGCTTCATGGTCTGTAACAATGGTGAAACGATGACCAAACAGAAATTTGTGCAAACGTTGAATAGCCTAATAGACAGCTAAAGCTTCACGGTGTGTTTGAGCATAACCTTTTTCAGCAGCGGTTAGCCTGCGAGAAACGCAAACTACTGGATGTCCATTTTGCTCGAGAACAGCACCAATACCGTCGGAAGATGCATCAGTAATTACAAAGGAATGAATTTTGGGACTAAATAGACGAAGAACTGCATCAGACTTCAGAAAGGATAATATGCTACGTAAACAATGTTCATGTTCATCAGTCCACACAAAAGTTTCTTTTGATTGAAGTGAAAATAATGGTGAAGCTTTTACACTGATATTTGGAATGAACCTCGAATAGTATTGCAATGCACCGATAAGAGATCTCAATTGTGTCATGTTCTTTGGGGACTCAGCATTGGTTAGTGGGAGTAAACGATTTGGATCTGGTTTATAACCATTACCATCAACAATGTATCCAAGGCATTCAAAATTCGAAACAGAAAACAAACACTCTTTCGGATTAACGGCAACATTTTTAGAGGTGAATCTACGAAACAATTCCAGTAAACGTTCATCATGAAGAAATCGTCTTGACGCATGCACAATAACATCATCCTGATATACTTCAACTCCAACCATATCGCGAGTAATATCGTTCATGACTTGTTGAAATATGGCAGGAGAATTGCACAAACCAAAAGGTAAGAATTTGTACCGAAATAGACCAAACGGTGTATTGATGGTAGTTAACATTGAAGACTGATCAGTCAATGGTATTTGTAGGTAAGCATCTTTTAAATCAATCTTTGAGAAAAATTTGGATCCAGTCAATTTATTCAAAATATCTTCGGGTTCAACTGTCGTGCATGTTTGCATCAACAATCTAGTATTTAATGTTAGACGATAATCAACGCAAATCCTTGGGGTCCTCCCATCAGACTTCAACGGTGTGACAATAGGTGTGCCCCAAGCAGAGGACTCGACCCTTTCAATGATACCTCTAGAACATAGATCTCTCAAAGCTTTTTCGACAGGTTCTCGGAGTCCATATAGAATTGGGCGGCGTTTGAGAAACACAGGGTTTCCTTCTACTTCGAGAGAAATAGGAGGAATTCGCATTCCACCAGTTGCTTGAGAACATTTAATTATGAGATTCTTCAACTCTAAAGTGTCTTCAGTCGATGTCAGAAAAGATAGACTGATTTTTAGTGCTTGCATTGCTCTAAGACCGAGAATAGATGGCCCAGATTCAATACCAATGAATCTACAGGCAGCAGTATTGTTTTCATCTCGAACGGAGATCATACACGATCCAACGACAGGAATAGCATGTCCAGTAATGCCTCAAATTGTGAGGCTAGTAGGTTGGATTTCGGCATCAGAAGCAAACTGTTTTAGATCTCTCAGGGTAATAAGCGATTCAACGCTAACCGTATCTAGAATGAAATTTAATGATGCTCCACTAGAAACACAAAAAATGTTTCTACGAATGTGGTTAGAATTGCGAGATGTCACTGCCAAAGCTAATGATTTAAATTCATTATTAACATCGCTAACATCAGCGTTTTCCGAATCAGTCCAATACGTTTTAGGAACTCGACAAACAGATTGGATATGACCAGTTTTTTCACACTTGTGACATCTGGCTTGACGGAATCGGCAAGTGTAGCGTGAGTGCAGTCTGCCGAATGAAGTACATTTCCCAATTTTGATTGAATTGGAATTGCTATCAGCAACGCGATGATAGTTCGGCTGATATTTGAGCTGTTGACTTGCTTTAGCATTCTTCGATATTTCACGTTTATGTGTATTGAACATGACGGAATTTTGTGCTGGCGACAAATCTGTTGTTGCCACACGCGCATCTCCATACTTTTCGCAGTGAGCTCGAACCTCTTTAAAGGAGGGTTTTGGCAGCTTCAAGAGTTCATTCTGCAAAACACTGTCATGTATTCCAGCAATTAGACGATCTTTCAATTGAATTTCTAGCAAGTCACCAAAGTCGCATTTCGCTGCTTGGATTAACAATTGTAGGATAAATTCGCGAATTCCCTGATTGGGCTGACGCACCATGGAATGAAATTTTGCGCGTTCGGTTGTCTCGAAATGTACAGGTTTCACGTGTTGCATTGAAAGCGTCTTCAACGTTTCGTATGGAAGAGAGATAGGAGAATCAGGATAGGCTAAATTCTTGATTAACGTATATGCAGATTTCCCGACTGCATTTAGAAAATGAACCGATTTTTTATCATTCTCAGCTTTCGGTCATGTCATACACCAAATTTCGAATCTTTCACAATAGTCTTCTATTTCTCGAGCATTTGAATTTATATCGAGAGGTTCTAGACTTGAACTTGTCATGACGAAATGATTCTGAATTGTATGAATTGTATCCTGCTCGGGCGAATCCTGCTCGCGACGCCAAATGTAATGAATTGTATTGTATTGAATTGTATAATCAACCCAAGAATGTAAGTGAGAACAACCGCGCTCACTCGAATCACAGTATGTATTGAATAACAACCAGAATGAATGAATGATAATCAGAACTTGAATGATAGTACTATTGATTATTTCTGAATGAGTGGTGATGAATGATTGAGTATCATTGATCGTTAATCGAACAATCACCACAAACCAATTTGAGATCGACAATGTTTGAACCAATCAAAGCTGACAATGCTTGATATTTCAATGTCAAAACTACAAACATTTTAAACCAGTATGCCTGACAATGCTTTATACTTCAGTCCAAAATCTACAAACGTCTTGAACCAATCTGAGATCGACAATGTTTCAACCAATCAGAGCTAACAATGCCTAATATTTCAGTCTAAAAACTACAAATGTTTTAAACCAATCTAAAATGGACAATGTTTGAACCAATCAGAGCTGACAATGCATTATATTTCAATCAGAAAATTACAAACGTCTCAAACCTATCTGAGATCGACAATGTTTGAAACAAACAGAGATGACAATGCTCAATATTTCAGTCTAAAAACTACAAATGTTTTAAATTAATCTGAGATCGACAATGTTTGGACCAATCATTGCTGACAATGCCTGATATTTCTCTCCATAAATTACAAACGTTTCAAACTAATCTGAGATCGACAATTTTTCAAACAATCAGAGTTTACAATGCTCAATACTCCAGTCCAAAATCTACAAACGTTTTGAACCAATCTAAGATCGACAATTTTTGTACCAATCAGAGCTGACAATGCTTACTATTCCAGTCCAAAAAATTACAAACGTCTTGAATCAATCTGAGATCGACAATGTTTGAACCAATCAGAGCTGACAATGCACAATATTTTATTCGAAAAACTACAAACGTTTTGAACAAATTTGAGATGGACATTTTTCAAACCAATCAGAGATGACAATGCTTGTCATTTCAGTTGAACCACAGAGACTCAAAAACTACAACATAATTTCGAACCACAATCAGAGCTGACAATGCCTAATATTTTAGTTCAAAAGTTACAAATGTTTCGAACAATATGAGATCGACAATGTTTGAACAAATCAGATATAACAATGCCAGATATTTCAGTCGAATAACTGCAAACGTTTTGAAAATATCACCTATCACCTCGAAAACAATAGACTGCTTGCGACTGAACAGCAAGGTTTCATGAAACATCACTCATGTCTATCTAACCTCTTGCTCACCATAAACGACTGGACTGAGTGAACAATGGTTACTCCATTCACGCATGCTTTTGAGACATTTCAAAGGCTTCCGAACGCCCCAATCATATTTTTTATCCCGAAACTTGAATTGCACGGGATAACAAGAAAACTTCTTGCTTGGCTAGAACACTATTTACGTGACCGGAAGACTTAAGTCAGAGGTGACGGCGCTTTATCGAAACCATTCAAAATTATGTGCGGAATGCCCTAGGGTTCGGTCCTCGGACCTATTTGGTTTTTGATCTACGCAATCGACATTCCCGAGCGTGGTAAATGCAAGATTATGTTATTTGCAGACGATATGAAGCTTTGAAGAAGCATAAGTATAAATGATGACTGTGAAACTTTGCAGAAAGATCTAAACACATTGCACGTTTCGTCTTCGAGAAACAAACTACCATTCAACTTCTAAAAGTGCAATGTGTTGAACATTGGGAAGGTTGTTAATTACAACTACACTCTTGGGTCCCACCAACTCTTCTAGACCACTGAAGAGAAGGATTTGGGTAGTTCGACCAGTTCAAGTCTGGAGACTTTACTCTTGTGCAAAGCGGCTAACAAAAAGGCGTCACAAGTATTGGCGTTATTCAGACAAATTGTCGGCAGATTCTCCAATCAGTCGGTGTCCCGTATCATAAACAACTATCTAAGAGCAGCCGTGGAGTACGCTGTTCAGACTTGGTCACCCTGGATTCAGAAAGACATGAATCTTCTGCAGCGTATTAACCACCGAACCACAAAGCTTGTACTCGGACTAGCTGCTCAACCATATGAAGAACGTTTGAGGAGTCTCAATCTTTTCGACTTTCGCTGTCGTCGACTAAGAGGTGACCTCATACTGATGTACAATATTATGCACGTCCCTAACCATACCTTGTCCAAACATTTCACACGCTCGCCACCCCGTGCCAGTTGGAAGCATGAACTTTCAGTGCGTTATCCCTCTTCAAGACTGAACTGTAGAAGATATTCGTTTCCTGTATGTGTAAGTTTCACATGTAACACCCTCCCATCCACTGTTACACACTCAGCCAACCTGGCCATTTGTAAAGCTAATTTGGACAATAACTTAAGAGACAACCCATACTTTGATACGATTAACACTACATGAGTTTTCCTGTTCTTCTTTTTATTGTATATACGTCATAACTCCTTCCTATGGTTATTGTTAAGCTAAATGCTTTTCAGACCATTACAACTTTGAATCACTTTGAATCACTATGAACAAATCTGTGATCTACAATGTTTGAGTCAATCATAGCTGACAATGCTTATTATCTTAGTCCAAAAACAACAAACGTTGTGAACCAATGTTAGATCGAGAATCTTCGTAGTATTCAGAGCTGATAATGCTTATATTTCAGTCTAAAAACTACAAACTTTTGAACCAATGTTAGATCGATAATCTTTGAACAAATCAGAGCTGACAATGCCTGATAATTCAGTTCAAAAACTGCAAACGTTTTGAACCAATCTGAGTATGAAAAAGAATAAAACAACCGGAGCTAGAAATGCTTAATATTTCAGTCTTAAAACTACAAACGTTTTCAACCAATGATAGATCAAGAATTTTTTACTAATCAGAGCTGACAATGCCTAATATTTCAGTCCAAAAACTACAAACGTTTTGAACCAATCTTTATCGACTGTGTTGAAACAAATCAGAGCTGACGATGCCTGATATTTCAGTCCAAAAACTACGAACATTTCGAACCAATCTGAGATCGACAATTTTTAAACCAATCACAGCTGACAGTGCCTAATATTTCAGTCTCAAAACCACGAACGTGTTGAACCAATCTGAGATCAACAATTTTTGAACCAATCACAGCTGACAGTTTCTAATATTTCAGTCCCAAACCCACGAACGTTTTAAACCAATGTGAGATCGACAATTTCTGGAACTATCAGACCTGACAATGCTTATTATTTCAGTCCAAAAAAATTGAACGGTTTGAATCAATCTGAGATCGACAATGTTTGAACCAATCAGAGCTGACAATGCTCAATATTTTATTCGAAAAACTACAAACGTATTGAACAAATTTAAGATGGACATTTTTTGAACCAATCACAGTTGACAATGCTTGTTATTTCAGTCTCAAAACTACAAACAGTTTGAACCAATCAGAGATGGCAATGTTTAATATTTTAGTTCAAAATCTACAATCGTTTTAGAATAATTTCGAATCGACAAGGTTTGAAACAATCAGAGCTGACAATGCCTAATATTTTAGTTCAAGAGCTACAAATGTTTCGGACAATATGATATCGACAATGTTCTAACAAATCAGATATGGCAATGCCAGATATTTCAGTCGAATAACTGCAAACGTTTTGAAAATATCACCTATCACCTCGAAAACTATAGACTGCTCGCCACTAAACAGCAAGGTTTCAGGAAACATCACTCATGTCTATCTAACCTCTTGCTCACCATAAACGACTGGACTGAGTGGACAATGGTTACTCCAACCACGCATGCTTTTGAGACATTTTAAAGGCTTTCGAACGCGCCAATCATATTTTTAATCCAGAAACTTGAATTGCACGGGATAACAAGAAAACTTCTTGCTTGGCTAGAAAACTATTTACGCGACCGGAGTGCTTAAGTCAGAGTTGACGGCGCCTTATCGAAACCATTCAAAATTATGAGCGGAGTGCCCTAGGGTTCGGTCCTCGGACCTATTTGGTTTTTGATCTACGCAATCGACATTCCCGAGCGTGGTAAATGCAAGATTATGTTATTTGCAGACAATATGAAGCTTTGAAGAAGCATAAGTATAAATGATGACTGTGAAACTTTGCAGAAAGATCTAAACACATTGCACGTTTCGTCTTCGAGAAACAAACTACCATTCAACTTCTAAAAGTGCAAGGTGTTGAACATTGGGAAGGCTGTTAATTACAACTACACTCTTGGGTCCCACCAACTCGTCTGGACCACTGAAGAGCAGGATTTGGGTAGTTCGACCAGTTCAAGTCTAAAGACTTCACTCTTGTGCAAAGCGGCTAACAAAAAGGCGTCACAAGTATTGGCGTTATTCAGACAAATTTCCGGCAGATTCTACAATCAGTCGGTGCGCCCTACCATAAACAACTATCTAAGACCAGCGATGGAGTACGCTGTTCAGGCTTGGTCACCCTGGATTCAGAAAGACATAAATCGTCTGCAGCGTATTCACCACCGAACCACAAAGCTTGTACCCGGACTAGCTGCTCAACCATATGAAGAATGTTTGAGGAGTCTCAATTTTTTCCACTTTCGCTGTCGTCGACTAACAGGTGACCTAATACTGATGTACAATATTATGCACGTCCATAACCATACCTTGTCCAAAATTTTCACACGCTCGCCACCCCGTGCCAGTTGAAAGCATGAACTTTCAGTGCTTATTCCCTCTTCAAGACTGAACTGTAGAAGATATTCGTTTTCTGTATGTGTAAGTTTCACATGTAACACCCTCCCATCCACTGTTACACACTCAGCCAACCTGGCCATTTGTAAAGCTAATTTGGACAATAACTTAAGAGACAACCCATACTTTGATACGATTAACACTACATGAGTTTTCCTGTTCTTCTTTTTATTGTATATACGTCATAACTCCTTCCTATGGTTATTGTGAAGCTAAATGCTTTTTAGACCATTACATCTTTGAATCACTTTAAATCACTATGAACCAATCTGTGATCTACAATGTTTGAGTCAATCATAGCTGACAATGCTTATTATTTTAGTCCAAAAACAACAAACGTTGTGAACCAATGTTAGGTCGAAAATCTTTGTACTATTCAGAGCTGATAATGCTTAATAATTCAGTCTAAAAACTATAAAAATTTTGAACCAATGTTAGATCGATAATCTTTGAACAAATCAGAGCTGACAAGGCCTGATATTTCAGTCCAAAAACTGCAAACGTTTTGAACCAATCTGAGTATGACAAAGAATGAAACAACCGGAGCTAGCAATGCTTGATATTTCAGTCTTAAAACTACAAACGTTTTCAACCAATGATAGATCAAGAATTTCCTAATAATCAGAGCTGACAATGCCTGATATTTCAGTCCAAGAACTACAAACGTTTCAAACCAATCTTTATCGACTATGTTAAAAGCAATCAGAGCTGACGATGCCTGATATTTCAGTCCATTCTGAGATCGACAATTTTTGAACCAATCACAGCTGACAGTGCCTAATATTTCAGTCTCAAAACCACGAACGTTTTGAACCAATCTAAGATCGACAATTTTTGAACCAATCACAGCTGACAGTGCCTACTATTTCAGTCCTAAAACCACGAACGTTTTAAACCAATGTGAGATCGACTATTTTTAGAACTATCAGACCTGACAATGCTTATTATTTCAGTCCAAAAACCTTAAACGTTTTGAATCAATCTGAAATCAACAATGTTTGAACCAATCTGAGCTAACAATGCCCAATATTTCAGTCTAAAAACTACAAACGTTTGAAACCCATCTGAGATCGACAAGGATCGAACCAATCAGAGCTGACAATGCTTCATATTTCAGTCAAAAAACTACAAACGTTTTGAACAAATCATAGCTGACAATGCCTAATATTTCAGTTTGAAAACAACAAACATTTTGAACTAATCTGAAATCGACTATATTTGAACCAATCACAGCTGACAATGCTCAATATTTCAGTTCCAAAACTACAAAAGTTTTGAACCAATCTGAGATCGACACTTAAAAACCAATCAGAATTTACAATGCTTAATATTTCAGTCTAAAAACTACGAACTTTTCGAACCGATCTGCCATCGACAATGTTTGAACTAATCAGAGCTCACAATGCCCAATATTTCAGGTAAACAACTACGAACGTTTTAACCAATCTGAAATCGACAATGTTAAAACCAATCAAAGCTGAAAATGCCTAATATTTAGGTCCAAAAACTACAAACATTTTGAATTAATCTGAGATCGACAATGATTGAAACAATCAGAGCTGACAATGCTTAATATTTCAGTTTAAAAACTACAAACGTTCTTAACCAATGTTAGATCGAGGATCTTTGTACTAATCAGAGCTGACATTGCCTCATATTTCAGTCCAATAACTACAATCGTTTTGAACCAATCTGAGATCAACAATGTTAAAACCAACCAAAGCTGACAATGCTTTATATTTCAGTCTAGAAACTATCATCGTTTTGAACAAATCTGAGATCGGCAATGTTTGAACAAATCAGAGCTGACAATGCCTAATATTTCAGTTCAAAAACTACAAACGTGTTGGACCAATGTTAGATCGAGAATCTTTGTACTAATCAGGGCTGACAAAGCATACTATTTCAGTCAAAAAATAACGAACATTTTGAACCAATGTTAGATTGAGAATCTTTGTACTGATCAGAGTTGACAATGTTTGCTATTTCAGTCCAAAAACTACAAACGTTTTGAACGAATCTGAGATCGACAAAATTTAAACCAATCACGGCTGACAATGCTCCATATTTCAGTACCAAAACTACAAATGTATTGAACCAATCTGAGAATGACAATGTTTAAAACAACCAGGGCTAGCAATTCTCAATATTTCATTCTAAGAACTACAAACGAGTTGAACCAATGTTAGATCGAGAATCTTTGTACTCTTCAGACCTGGCAATGCTTGATAATTCAGTCCAAATCTAAAAACGTTATGAACCATACTGAGATCGACAATGATTAAATGAATCAAAGCTGGCAATGCCTGATATTTAAGTCCAAAAACACCAAACGTTTTAAACCAATCTGAGGTCGACAATGTATACGCCAATCACAGCTTACAATGCCCAATAATAAAGTTCAAAAATTACAAAACATTTTGAACAAATCTGAGATCGAAAATGTTTAGAACAATCAGAGCTGACAATGCCTAATATTTCATTCTAAAAACTACAAACGTTTTGAACCAATGTTAGATCAAGGGTCTGTGTCTTAATCAGAGCTGACAATGCTTGATATTTCAGTCCAAGAAATACAAACGTTTTGAACCAATCTGGGATCGACTATGTTAAAACCAATCAGAGATGACAATGCTTTATATTTCAGTCTAAATACTACCAACGTTTTGAACAAATCTGATATCGACAATGTCCGAACAAATCACAGCTAACAATTCCTAATATTTCAGTCCAGAAACTACAAACGTTTCGAACCAATTAAGAATGACAATTTTTGAAACAACCAGAGCTGGAAATGCTTAAAATTTCGGTCTGAAAACTACAAACGTTTTGAACCAATGTTAGTTCGAGAATCTTTGTACTAATCAGAGCTGACAATGCTCAATATTTCAGTCCAAAAACTACAAACTTTTTGAACAAATCTGAGATCGACAATGTTTAAATCAATCAGAGCTGACAATGCTCATTATTTCAGTTAAAAAACTACCAAAGTTTCTAACCAATCTGAAATCAACAATGTTTAAACCAATCAAAGCTGACAATGCCTATTATTTCAGTCCAAAAACGCTAAACGTTTTGAACCAATCTAAGGTCGACATTGTTCGAACCAATCAGAGCTTAAAATGCCAAATTATTAAGTCCAAAGACTACAAACATTTTTATCCAATATGAGATCGGCAATGTTCAAAACAATCAGAGCTGACAATGCTCAATATTTCAGTTTAAAGACTACGCACGTTTTGATCCAAAGGTAGATCGAGAATTTTTGTACTAATCAGAGCTGACAATGCCTGATATTTCAGTCAAAAAGCTACAAACGTTTTGAACCAATTAAGAATGACAATGTTTGAAACGACCAGAGCTGGCAATGCTTAATTTTTCAGTCTAAATACTACGCACGTTTTGAACCAATGTTATATCGAGAATCTTCGTAGTGATCAGTGCTGACAATGCTTGATATTTCATTCCGAAAACAACAAACATTTCGAACTAATCTAAGATCGACAATGTTTGAATCAATCAGAGCTGACAATGCTCAATATTTCAGGTAAAAACTACTAACGTTTTTTACTAATCTAAAATCGCTGAAGTTTGAACCTATCGAATCTGACAATGCCTAATACTCCAGTCTAAAAACACTGAACGTTTTGAACCAATCTGAGGTAGACAAGGTATGAATCAATTAGAGCTCACAATGCCTAATATTTAAGTCCAATGACTACAAACATTTTTAACCAATCTGAGATTGACAATGTTCAAAACAATCAGAGCTGACAATGCTTAATATTTCAGTTTGAAAACTACGCACGTTTTGATCCAATGGTATATCGAGAATTTTTGTACTAATCAGAGCTGACAGTGCCTGATATTTCAGTCAAAAAGCTACAAACGTTTTGAACCAATCAAGAATGACAATGATTGAAACAACCAGAGCTGGCAATGCTTAATTTTTCAGTCTAAAAAATACTCACGTTTTGAACCAATGTTATATCGAGTATCTTCGTAGTGATCAGAGCTGACAATGCTTGATATTTCAGTCCGGAAACTACAGACCTTTTGAACTAATCTAAGATCGACATTGTTCGAATCAATCAGAGCTGACAATGCTCAATATTTCAGGTAAAAAACTACGAACGTATTTAACCAATCTAAAATCGACAAAGATTAAACCTATCGAACCTGACAATGACTCATGTTTAAGTCTTAAAACAGTAAACGTTTTGAACCAATCTGAGGTAGACAATGTATTAACCAATCAGAGCTGACAGTGCTCAATATTTCAGTTAAAAAAATACAAACGTTCTAAGCCAATCTGAAATCAACAATGTTAAAACCAATCAATGCTGACAATGCTCAATATTTCAAATAAAAAATTACGATCGTTTTTAACGAATTTAGAATCGACAATTTTTGAACCAATCAAAACTGACAATGTCAAATATTCCAGTCCAAAAACAATAAACGTTTCGAACCAATTTGAGGTCGGAAATGATTGAACCAATCAAAGCTTACATTGCCTGATATTCAAGTCCGAAAATTACAAACATTTTTAACAAATCTGAGATCGACAATGTTTAAAAGAATCAGAGCTGACAATACCTAATATTTTAGTCCAAAAACTTCAAACGTTTTGATCTAATGTAAGATCGATAATCTTCGTAATAATCACAGCTGACAATGCTTGATATTCCAGTCCAAAAACTACAAACGTTTTGAACCAATCTGAGATCGACAATATTCCAACCCGTCACAGCTGACAATGCTGAATATTTCACTTCCAAAACTACAAACGTTTTTAACCAATCTGAAATCTAAAATATTTAAACCAATCGAAGATGACAATGCTTTATATTTAGGTCCAGAAACACTAAGCAATTTAAATTAATCTGAGGTCGACAATGTTTAAACCAATCACAGCTTACAAGGCCCGATAATAAAGTTCAAAAATTACAAAACATTTTGAACCAATCTGAGATCAAAAATGTTTAGAACAACCAAAGCTGACAATGCTTAATATTTCTTTTTAAGAAAAACTAACGTTTTGAACCAATGTTTGATCGAGTTTCTTTGTACTAATCAGAGCTGACAATGTTTGATATTTCAGTCCGAAAACTACAAACGTTTTAAACCAATCTAAGATCGACAATTTTTTAATAAATCAGAGCTGACAATGTTCAATATTTCTGTTGAAAAACTACGAACGTTTTTAACCAATCTGATATCAACAATGATACAACCAATCAAAGCTGACAATGCCTATTATTTCAGTCCAAAAACACTAAATGTTTTGAACCAATCTGAGGTCGACAATGTATAAACAAATCAGAGCTCACAATGCGTAATATTTATGTCCAAAAACTACAAAAATTTTGAACCAACCTTAGATCGACAATATTTGAACCGATCACAGCTGACAATGCTTAATATTCTAGTCTTAAAACGTCAAATGTTTTGAACCAAACTGAAATCGACAATGTTTGAACCAATCAGAGCTGACATTGCTCAATATTTCAGTCTAAAAACTATGAACGATTAAACCAATCTAAGATCGACAATGTTTAAACCAATCAGACTTGACAATGCTTGATATCTCAGTCTAAAAACTACAAACCGTTTGAACCAATATAAGATCGACAATGTTGAAACCAATCAGAGCTAAGAATTTTTAATATTTAGGTTTGAAAACTACAAACGTTTCGAACTAATCTGAAATGGACGATGTTTGAACTAATCAGAGCTGACAATGCTTCATATTTTATTCCGAAAACTACGAAAGTTTTGAACCAATTTATGATCGACAATGTTTGAACTTAACAGACCTGACAATGCCTAATATTTCAGTCGAAAACCACAAACATTTTAAATCAATTTGAGATCGGCAATATATAAACTAGTGAGAGCTGACTATGCTCGATATTTTAAACCAAAAACTACAATCGTTTAAAATCAATGTGAGATCTACAATGTTCGAACCAATGAAATCTGGCAATGCTCAATATTTCAGGCCAAAAATTACGAACGATTGGAAGCAATCTGAGATCGACAATGTTTGAACCAATCAGAGCTGGCAATGCTTGATATTTCAGTCCACAAACTACAAACCCTTTGAACAATTCTGAGATCGGCAATGCTGGAACCCTCAAAGATCTGACAATTTTTAATCTTTCAGTTCACAAAACCACAAACCGTTAGAACCAATATGAGATTGACAATGGTTAATTCAATCAGAGCTGACAATGCTTAATAATTCAATTCAAACCTAAAAACGTTTTAAACCAATCTGAGATCGACAATTTTTAAACCAATCAGAGCTGACAATGCTTGATATTTTAGTTCAAAAATTACAAACGTTCTGAACTGATCTGAAATTGAAAATGCTTAAACCAATCAGAGGGCAAAATGCCTAACATTTCAGACCAACAACAAGAAACGTTTTAAACGAATCTGAGTTCGACAATGATTGAACCAATCAGAGGTGACAACGCTTGGTATTTCAGTCGAAAGAATACAAACGTTTTAAACATATTCGAAAAGTACAATGTGTGAATCAATGAGAGATGACAATGTTTGATATTTTAGTACAAAAACTACAAACATTTTGAACCAATCCGATCTGACAATGCTTAATATTTTAGTCGAAAAACTACAAACGTTTTGAACCAATGGGAGAGGGGCAATGTTCGGATCAATTAAAGATGACAATGCTTAATATTTCAGTCGAAAAACTAAAAACTTTCAAATCAATCTGAGATCGACAATGTTTGAACCAATCAGAGCTGACAATGCTTTATATCTCAGTCTAAAAACTACAAACCGCTTTGAACCAATATAAGATCGAAAATGTTCAAACCAATCAGAGCTAAGAATTTTTAATATATAGTTTCAAAAACTACAAACGTTTTGAACTGGTCTGAGATGCACAAAGTTTGAACCAATCAGATCTGACAATGCTCAATATTTCAGTCTAAAAACTACCAACGTTTTGAATCAATCTGAGATCGATAATGTTTAGACCAATCACAGCTGACAATGCTTGATATTCCAGTCCAAAATTTACAAATGTCTTGGACCAATCTGGGATCGACAATGTTTGGACCAATCTGAGATGACAATGCTTAATATTTCCGTCTAAAAACTACGAAGGTTTTAAGCCAATCTGAGGTCGACAATGTTTGGACCAATCTGAGATGACAATGCTCAATATTTCAATCTGAAAACTATAAACGTTTTGAAGTAATTTGAGATGGACAATGTTTAAACCAATCAGAACTGACAATGCTCATTATTACAGTCCAAAAACTACGAACGTTTCAAACCAATCTGAGATCGACAATGTTTAAACCAATCAGACCTGGCAATGCTTGATATTTCAGTTCACAAACTACAAACGGTTTGAACCAATTTGAGATCGCAATGTGTAAACCAATCAGAGCTGACAATGCTTGATATTTTGATCTAAAACTACAAAATGTTTTCATTTATTTGAGATCGACAATGTTTGAACCAATCAGATCTGACAATGCTTAACATTACAGTCTAAAAACTAAAAACGATTTGACCTAATCCGAGATCGACAATGTGTGAACCAATCAGAGCTGACAATGCTTAATATTTCAGTCCGAAAAAAATACGACCGTTTTGAACCAATCGGAGAGGGGCAATGTTTGAATCAATCAAATATGACAATGCTTGATATTTCAGTCGAAAAACTACAAACGTTTAGAACCAATCGGAGATGGACAATGGATAGGCTAATCATGACTGGCAATGCTCATCATTTCAGTCCAAAACTACGAACGTTTTAAATCAATCTGAGATCGACAATGTTGAAGCCAATCAGACATGACAATGCTTAATCTATCAGTCTAGAAACCACAAACATCTTAAACCAATATGAGATCGGCAATACATGAACAAATCAGAGCTGACTATGCTCCATATTTGAGTCCAGAAACAACAAACGTTTTGAATCAATCTGAGATCGACAATGTTCGGACCAATGAAAGCTGACAACGCTCAATATTTCAGTCCAAACATTACGAACTATTGGAACCAATCTGAGAACGACAAGGTTTGAGCCAATCAGAACTGACAATGCTCGATATTCCAGTCCATAAACTACAAACGTTTTAAACCAATTTGAGATCGACAATGTTTGAACCGATCAAAGCCGACATTGCTTGAAAATTCAGTCAAAAATTATGAACGATTGTAACCAATCTGATAACGACAATGTTCGAACCAAGCAGAGCTGACAATGCTTGATATCTCAGTCCACAAACTACAAACGTTTTGAACCAATATCAAATCGACAATGTTTGAAACAATCTGGGCTGACAATGCTTGTTATTTTACTCAGAAAATTACAAATGTTTCGAACCAATCTAAGATAGACAATGTTCGACCCAATCAGAGCTGACATTGATTAATATTTCAATCGGAAACCTATAAACGCTTCGAACAAATCTGAGATGGACAATGTTTCAGCCAATCAGACCTGAAAATGCTCATTATTTAAGTCCAAAAACTACGAACGTTTTAAATCAATCTGCGATCGACAATGATCCAACCAATCACACCTGACAATGCTTATTTTCTCAGTCTAAAAACCACAAACATTTTAAACCAATCTGAGATCGAGAATATATAAACCAATCAGAGCTGACCATGCTCGATATTTGAGTTGAAATACTACAAACGTTTTGAATTAATCTGAGATCGACAATGTTTGAAACAATGAAAGCTGACAACGCTCAATATATCAGTCCAAAAATTACAAACTATTGGAACCAATCTGAGAACGACAAGGTTTGAGCCAATCAGAACTGACAATGCTCGATATTCCAGTCCACAAACTACAAACGTTTTAAACCAATTTGAGATCGACAATGTTTGAACCGATCAAAGCCGACATTGCTTGAAAATTCAGTCAAAAATTACGAACGATTGTAACCAATCTGATAACGACAATGTTCGAACCAAGCAGAGCTGACAATGCTTGATATTTCAGTCCACAAACTACAAACGTTTTGAACCAATATCAGATCGACAATGTTTGAACCAATCTGGGCTGACAATGCTTGTTATTTTACTCAGAAAATTACAAATGTTTCGAACCAATCTGAGATAGACAATGTTCGAACCAATCAGAGCTGACATTGATTAATATTTCAATCGGAAACCTATAAACGCTTCGAACAAATCTGAGATGGACAATGTTTCAGCCAATCAGACCTGAAAATGCTCATTATTTTAGTCCAAAAACTACGAACGTTTTAAATCAATCTGAGATCGACAATGATCCAACCAATCACACCTGACAATGCTTATTTTCTCAGTCTAAAAACCACAAACATTTTAAACCAATCTGAGATCGAGAATATATAAACCAATCAGAGCTGACCATGCTCGATATTTGAGTTGAAATACTACAAACGTTTTGAATTAATCTGAGAACGACAAGGTTTGAACCACTCAGAACTGACAATGCTTGATATTCTAGTCCACAAACTACAAACGTTTTGTACCAATTTGAGATCGACAATGTTCAAACCGATCAAAGCCGACATTGCTCAAAAATTCAGTCCAAAAATTACGAACTATTGTAACCAATCTGATAACGACAAGGTTTAAACCAAGCAGAGCTGACAATGCTTGATATTTCAGTCCACAAACTACAAACGTTTTGAACCAATATCAGATCGACAATTTTTGGACCTATCAGACCTGACAATGCTTATTATTTCAGTCCGAAATCCCTAAACGTAATAAATCAATCTGAGATCGACAATGTTCAAACCAATCAGAGCTAACAATGCCCAATATTTCAGTCTAAAAAGTACAAACGTTTTAAACCCATCTAAGATCGACAAGGATTGTACCAATCAGAGCTGACAATGCTTCATATTTCAGTCCAAAAACTACAATCGTTTTGAACAAATCATAGCTGACAAGGCCTAATATTTCAGTTTGAAAACTACAAACGTTCTGAACTAATCTGAAATCGACAATATTTGAGCCAATCACAGCTGACAATGCTCAATATTTGAGTCCCAAAACTACAAACGTTTTGCACCAATCTGAGATCGACATTTTCGAACCAATCAGACCTTACAATGCTAAATATTTCAGTCTAAAAACTACGAACTTTTCGAACCGATCTGCAATCGACAATGTTTGAACCAATCAGACCTCACAATGCTAAATATTTCAGTCTAAAAACTACGAACTTTTCGAACCGATCTGCAATCGACAATGTTTGAACCAATCAGAGCTTACAATGCTCAATATTGCAGGTAAACAACTACGAACGTTTTAACCAATCTGAAGTCGACAATGTTAAAACTAATCAAAGCTGACAATGCGTAATATTTCAGTCCAAAAACACTTAACGTTTTGAACCAATCTGAGTTCGATATTGTTTAAACCATTCAGAGCTGACAATGCTTAATATATCAGTCTGAGAAAACAACAAACGTTCTGAACCAATGTTAGATCGAGGATCTTTGTACTAATCAAAGCGTTGTCAGCTGTGATTGGTTCAAACAATATCGATTTCTGATTGATTTAAAACTTTTGTAGTTTTCGAACTGAAATAAAAGGCCTTGTCAGCTCTGATTGGTTCGAACATTATCGATCTGAGATTGGTTCAAAAGGTTTGTAGTTTGTGGACTAAAATGCTAAGCAATGTCTGCTCTGATTTGTTTAAACATCGTCGATATCAGATTGGTTTAAAACGTTTGTAATTTTTAAGCTGAAATATCAAGCATTGTCACCTCTGATCGGTTCGAACGTTGTCGATCTCAGATTGGTTCAAAACGTTTGTATTTTTTAGTCTGAAATGTTGAGCATTGTTAGCTCTGATTGGCTTGAACGTTGTCGATCTCAATTTCATTCGAGTCGTTTGTAGTTTGTGAACTGAAATATTAGGCATTGTCAGCTCTCATTGGTTCAAACATTATCAATCTCAGATTGGTTACGAATGTTTGTAGTTTTGGACTTAGAGTTTTAGCTCTAATTGGTTCAAACATTGCGATCTCAGATTGGTTCAGAACGTTTGTAGTTTTTGGACTGAAATATCAAGCATTGTCAGCTCTGATTGATTCGAACATTGTAGATCTCAGATTGGTTCAAAACGTTTGTAAATTTTGAACTGAAATATCAGGCAATGTCAGTTCTGATTGGTTCGAACATTGTCAATTTCAAATTGGTTCAACACTCTTGTTGTGTTTGGACTAAAATATTATGCATTGTCAGCTCTGAATGGTTCAAACGTTGTCGATCTCACATTGGTTGAAATTGTTTGTAGTTTTTATACTGAAATATTAGAAAATGTCAGCTCTGATTGGTTCAAACATTGTCGATCTCAGATTGGTTTGAAACATTTGTAGTTTCTGGATGAAAATATCGAGCATTTTCAGCAATGATTGGTTCAAATATGTTCGATCTCCGATTGCTTCAAAACGTTTGTAGTTTTTAGGCAGAAATATGAGGCCTTGTCAGTTGTGATTGGTTCGAACATTGTCGATCTCAGATTGGTTGAAAACGTTTGTACTTTCTGGACTGAAATATCAAGCATTGTCAGCTGTGATTGGTTCGAACATTATTGATCTCAGATTGGTTCAAAACGTTTGTAGTTTTTAAGCTGAAATATACGTCATTGTCAGCTCTGATTGCACCAAACATTGTCAATCTGAGATTGGTTGAAGAGGTTTGTAGTTTGTGGACTAGAATAATAAGCATTCTCAGCTATGATTGATCAAACACTGTCGATTTCAGATTGGTTTAAAACAATTGTACTTTTTGGAGTGAAATATCAAGTATTTTCAGCTCTGATTGGTTCAAACATTGTCGATCTCAGATTGGTTCAACACGTTTGTAGTTCTTGGGCTGAATTATTGAGCATTGTCAGCTCAGATAGGTTCAAACGTTGTCGATTAGAGATAGGTTCAAAACGTTTTTAGTTTTTTGACTAAAATATTAAGCATTGTCAGCTCTGATTGGTTCAAAAATTGTCGATCTAGAATGTTTTGAAACGTATGTAGTTTTCGAACTAAAATGTTAGGCATTGTCAGCTCTGATTGGTTCACACATTGTCGATCTCAGATTTGTTCAAATTGTTTGTAGTTTTCGGACTAAAATATTATGCATTGTCAGCTCTGATTGGTTCAAATATGATCAATCTCAGATTGCTCCAGAACGTTTGTAGTTCTCGAATTAAATTATTAGGCGTTGTCAGCTCTGATTGGTTCAAACATTATCGATCTCAGATTGGTTTGAAAGGTTTTTAGTTTTAGAACTGGAATATTAGGCCTTGTCATCTCTGATTGGTTCAAACATTATCGATCTCATATTTGTTTAAAAGGTTTGTAGTTTTGTGGACTCAAATAATAGGCCTCGTCAGCTCTGATTGGTTAAACACCGTCCATTTCAGAATGGTTCGAAACGTTTGTAGATTTTGGACTAAAAATATAAGCATTGTCAGCTCTGATTGGTTCAAACACCGTCGAATTCAGATTGGTTCAAAACGTTTGTAGTTTTTGGACTGAAATATTAGGCATTGTCAGCTCTGATTGGTTCAAACACCGTCGATTTCAGATTGGTTCAAAACGTTTTTTGTTTCTGGACTGAAATTTATATATTTCAGCTCTGATGGGTTCAATCATTGTCGATCTCAGATTGGTTCAAATCGTTTGTAGCTTTTGGACTTAAATATTAAGGATTGTCAGCTCTGATTGGTTCGAACATTGTAGATCTCAAAATGTTTGAACACTTATGTTGTTTTTGACCCGAAATGTTGAGCATTGTCAGCTCCGAATGGTTCAAACGTTGACGATCTCAATTCGGTTCAAATCGTTTGTAGTTTTTGAGCAGAAATATAAGGCATTGTCAGCTCTGATTGGTACAAACATTGTCGATCTCAGATTGGTTAAAAACGTTTGTTCTTTTTGGACTGAAATATTAAGCCTTGTCAGCTCTGATTGGTTCAAACACCGTCGATTCCAGATTGGTTTAAAACGTTTGTAGTTTTTGAACTAAAATATTATGCATTGTCAGCTATGATTGGTTCAAATATGATCGATCTCAAATTGCTTCAGACTTTTGTTGTTTTCGAACTAAATTATTAGGCGTTGTCAGATCTGATTGGTTCAAACATTATCGATCTCATATTTGTTTAAATGTTTTGTAGTTTCGTGGACTCAAATAATAGGCCTTGTCAGCTCTGATTGGTTAAACACCGTCCATTTCAGAATGGTTCGAAACGTTTGTAGTTTTTTGACTAAAATAATAAGCATTGTCAGCTCTGATTGGTTCAAACACCGTCAATTTCAGATTGGTTCAAAACGTTTGTAGTTTTTGGACTGAAATATTAGGCATTGTCAGCTCCGATTAGTTCAAACACCTTCGATTTCAGATTGGTTCGAAACGTTTTTTGTTTTGGGACTGAAATTTATGTATTTTCAGCTCTGATGGGTTAAATCATTGTCGATCTCAGATTGGTTCAATTCGTTTGTAGCTTTTGGACTTAAATATTAAGCATTGTCAGCACTGATTGGTTCCCATATTGTCGATCTGAAATTGATTCAAAACGTTTGTAGTTTTTAGACTGAAATATTAGGCACGTCAACTCAGATTGGTTCAAACATTGTCGATCTCAGATTGGTCAAAAACGTTTGTAGTTTTCGAACTGAAATATTAGGCAATGTCAGCTCTGATTGGTTCGAGCATTGTCGATCTCAATTTGGTTCGAATCGTGTTTAGTCTTTGGACTGAAATAATGAGCGTTATCAGCTCTGATTGCTTCAAACATTGTCGATCTCAAATCGATTTAAAACCTCTGTAGTTTTTGGACTGAGATATTAGGCCTCGTCAACTCAGATTGGTTCAAACATGGTCGATCTCAGATAAGTTCAAAACGTTTGTAGTTTTTGAATTGAAACATAAGGCGATGTCAGCTGTGATTGATTCGAACTTTGTCGATCTCAAAATGGTTAAACACTTATGTAGTTTTGGAACTGAAATGTTAAGCATTGTCAGATCAGATTGGTTCAAACGTTTTCGATCTCAATTTGGTTCAAATCGTTTGTAGTTTTTGGACTGAAATAATAAGCGTTATCAGCTCTGATTGGTTCAAACATTGTGGATCTCAAATTGATTCGAAACGTTTGTAGTTGTTGGACTGAAATATTAGGCCTCGTCAACTCAGATTGGTACAAACATTGTCGATTTCAGATTAGTTCAAAACATTTGTAGTTTTTGAACTGAAATATTAGGCGATGTCGGCTCTGATTGGTTCGGAACTTGTCGATCTCAAATTGCTTCAAAACTCTTGTTGTGGTAAGATTGAAATATTAGGCATTGTCAGCTCTGATCGGTTTAAACGTTATCGAACATAGATTAGTTCGAAACGTTTGTAATTTTTGGGCTGAAATAATAAGCATTGTCACATCCGATTGGTTCAAACATTATCGATCTCAGATTGGTTGAAAACCTTTGTAGTTTTCAGACTGAAATATAATGCATTGTGAGCTCTGATTGCATCAAACATAGTCGATCTCAGATGAGTGAAAACGTTTGTACTATTTGGACTGAAATATTGAGCATTGTCAGCTCTGATCGGTTCAAACACCTCGATTTCAAATTGGTTCAAAACGTTCGTAGTTCTTGGGCTGAAATATTGAGCAATGTCAGCTCTGATAGGTGCAAACGTTGTCGATTCCAGATAGGTTGAAAACGTTTGTAGATATTTGATTAAAATATTAAGCATTGTCAGCTCTGATTGGTTCAGAAATTGTCGATCTAGAATATTTGGAAAGGTATGAAGTTTCTGAACCAAAATAGTAAGTATTGGCAGCTCTGATTGGTTCACACATTGTCGATCTCAGATTGGTTCAAATCGTTTGTAGTTTTTGAACTAAAATATTATGCATTGTCAACTCTGATTGGTTCAAATATGATCGATCTCAGATTGATTCAGAACTTTTGTTGTTTTCGAAATGAAATATTAGGCCTTGTCAGCTGTGATTTAGTTCAAACATTATCGATCTCAGATTGGTTTGAAAGGTTTGTAGTTTTAGAACTGGAATATTAGGCCTCTTCATCTCTGATTGGTTCAAACATTATCGATCTCAGATTTGGTTAAAAGGTTTGTAGTTTGTGGACTAAAATAATGAGCATTGTCAGCTCTGATTGGTTCAAACATCGTCGATTTCAGATTGGTTCAAAACGTTTGTAGTTTTTGGACTGAAATATTAAGTAATTTCAGCTCTGAATGATTCAAACATTGTGGATCTCAGATTGGTTCGAAAGGTTTGTAGTTCTTGGGCTGAAATATTGAGCAGTGTCAGCTGTAAGTGGTTCAAACATTGTCGATCTCAGAGTGGTTCAAAACGTTTGTAGTTTCTAGACTGAAATATTGAGCATTGTCAGCTCTGATTGGTTCAAACATTGTCGACCTCAAATTGGTTCTAATCGTTTGTAGCTTTTGGACTTGAATATTGAGCATAAGCACCTCTGATTAGTTCCAATATTGTCGATCTCAAATTGATACAGAACGTTTGTAGTTTTTGGACTGAAATATTAGGCAATGTCAGCTTTGTTTGGTTCGAGCATTGTCGATCTCGAAATGTTTGAACACTTATGTAGTTTTTGAACTGAAATGTTGAGCATTGTCAGCTTCGATTGGTTCAAACGTTGTCGATCTCAATTTGGTTTAAATCGTTCGTATTTTCTGGACTGAAATAATAAACGTTATCAGCTCTGATTGGTTCAAACATTGTCGATCTCAAATTGATTCAAAACTTTTGTAGTTTTTGGACTAAAATAGTAGGCCTCGTCAACTCAGATTGGTTCAAACATTGTCGATCTCAGATTAGTTCAAAACGTTTGTAGTTTTTGAACTGAAATATTAGACGATGTCAGCTCTGATTGGTCCGAACTTTGTCGATTTCAAATTGGTTCAAAACTCTTGTCGTGTTAAGATTGAAATGTTATGCATTGTCAGCTCTGATTAGTTTGAAGCTTATCGAACACGGATTGGTTTGAAACGTTCGTGATTTTTGGGCTGAAATATTAAGCATTGTCACCTCCGATTGGTTTACACGTTGTTGATCTCAGATTGGTTAAAAACCTTTGTAGTTTTTAGACTGAAATATAATGCATTGCGAGCTCTGATTGCTTCAACCATTGTCGATTTCAAAATGGTTGAAAACGTACGTAGATTATGACAGGAAATGTTGAGCATTGTCAGCTCTGATTAGTTTAAACATTGTCGATCTCAAATTGGTTCAAAACGTTTAAAGTTTCCGGACTGAAATAATAAGCATTGTCAGCTTTGAATGGTTCAACGATTGTCGATCTCAGATTGGTTTTAATTGTGTGTACTTTATGAACTGAAATATTAGGCAATGTCATCTCTGATTGGTTCGAACATTGTCGACATCAAAATGGTTGAACACTCATGTAGTTTTTGAACTGGAATGTTGAGCATTGTCAGCTCTGATTGGTTCAAACGTTGTCGATCTCAATTTGGTTCGAATCGTTTGTTGTTTCTGGACTGAAATAATAAGCGTTATCAGCTCTGATTGCTTCAAACATTGTCGATCTCCAATTGATTCGAAACCTTTGTAGTTTTTTGACTGAAATATTAGGCCTCGTCAACTCAGATTGGTTCAAACATTGTCGATCTCAGATAAGTTCAAAACGTTTGTAGTTTTCGAACTGAAATATCAGGCGATGTCAGCTCTGATTGGTTTGAACTTTGTCGATCTCAAATTGGTTCAAAACTCTTGTCGTGTTAAGATTTAAATATTAAGCATTGTCAGCTCTGATTGGTTAAAACCTCATCGAACACAGATTAGTTTAAAACGTTCGTGATTTTTGGGCTGAAATATTGAGCATTGTCACCTCTGATTGGTTTCAACGTTGTCGATCTCGGATTAGTTGAAAACCTTTGTAGTTTTTAGACTGAAATATAATGCATTGTGAGCTCTGATTGCTTCAAACATTATCGATCTCAAATTGGTTGAAAACGTATGTAGATTATGAACTAAAATGTTGAGCATTGTCAGCTCTGATTAGTTTAAACGTTGTCGATCTCAATTTGGTTCAAATCGTTTGTAGTTTTTGAACTGAAATATTAGGCATTGTAGGCTCTAAATGGTTCAAACATTATCGATCTCAAATTGGTTCACAACGTTTTTAGTTTTTAGACTGAAATATTAAGCATTCCAGCTCTGATTGGTTCAAACATTGTCGATCTCAAATTGTTTCAAAACGTTTGTAGTTTTTTGGACTAAAATAATAAGCATTGTCAGCTCTGGATAATTCAATGATTGTCGATCTCAGATTGGTTTAAATTATGTGTATTTTATGAACTGAAATATAAGCAATGTCAGCTTTGATTGTTTCAAACATTTTCGATCTCAGATTGGTTTGAAACGTTTGTAGTTTCTGGCTTAAAATATTAGGCATTGTCAGCTATGATTGGTTCAAAAATATTCGATCTTAGATTGGTTCAGAACGTTCGTAGATTTTGGACTCAAAAATTAAGTATTTTCAACTCTGATTGGTTCAAACATTGTCGATCTCAGTTTGGTTCAAAACATTTGTAGTTCTTGGGCTGAAATATTGAGCATTGTCAGCTCTGATAGGTTCAACGTTGTCGATTCCAGATAAGAACAAAACGTTTGTAGTTTTTCGACTGAAATATTAAGCATTGTCAGCTCTGATTGGTTCAAAAATTGTCGATCTAAAATGTTTGGGAACGTATGGAGTTTGTGAACCAAAATGTTGCGCATTGTCAGCTGTGATTGGTTAAATCATTGTCGATCTCAGATTGCTTCAAATCGTTCGTAGTTTTTGGACTACAATATTATGCATTGTCAGCTCTGATTGGTTCAAATATGATTGATCTCAGAT
This sequence comes from Atriophallophorus winterbourni, assembly GCA_013407085.1. Taxonomy (NCBI): domain Eukaryota; kingdom Metazoa; phylum Platyhelminthes; class Trematoda; order Plagiorchiida; family Microphallidae; genus Atriophallophorus; species Atriophallophorus winterbourni. The sequence goes on from JACCGJ010020111.1 coordinate 138,752, forward strand.
TGCTTCAGAACTTTTGTAGTTTTCCAACTGGAACATTAGGCCTTGTCAGCTGTGATTGGTTCAAACATTATCGATCTCAGATTGGTTTGAAATGTTGGAGGTTTTAAAACGGACATAGCGCCTCATCATCTCTGATTGGTTCAAACATTGTCGATCTCAGATTGGTTGACAACGTTTGTAGTTTTCGGACTGAAATATTGAGCATTGTCAGCTCTGATTGGTTGAAACATTGTCGATCTCAAATTGGTTCACAACCTTTGTAGTTCTTGGGCTAGAATATTGAGCATTTTCTGCACTGATTGGTTCAAAAATGGTCAATCTAGGACGTTTGAAAACGTATGAATTTTCTCAACTAAAATGTTGAGCATTTTCAGCTCTGATTAATTCAAACATTGTCGATCTAAAATGTTTGGGAACGTATGGAGTTTGTGAACCAAAATGTTGCGCATTGTCAGCTCTGATTGGTTCAAACATTGTCGATCTCAGATTGCTTTAAATCGTTCGTAGTTTTTGGACTACAATATTATGCATTGTCAGCTCTGATTGGTTCAAATATGATCGATCTCAGATTGCTTCAGAACTTTTGTAGTTTTCCAACTGGAACATTAGGCCTCGTCAGCTGTGATTGTTTCAAACATAATCGATCTCAGATTGGTTTGAAAGGTTTGTAGTTTTGAAACTGGAATATAAGGCCTCATCATCTCTGATTGGTTCAAACATTGTCGATCTCAGATTGGTTGACAACTTTTGTAGTTTTTGGACTGAAATATTAAGCATTGTCAGCTCTGATTGGTTCAAACATTGTCGATCTCAGATTGGTTCACAACGTTTGTAGTTCTTGGGCTAGAATATTGAGCATTGTCCGCTCTGTTTGGTTTAAAAATGGTCAATCTAGGACGTTTGAAAATGTATGAAGTTTCTCAACTAAAATGTTAGGCATTTTCAACTCTGATTGGTTCAAACATTGTCGATCTCATATTGCTTCAAATCGTTCGTAGTTTTCGGACTAAAATATTATGCATTGTCAGCTCTGATTGGTTCGAACTTTGTTGATCTCAAATTGGTTCAAAACTCTCGTTGTGTTAAGTTTGACATACTAAGCATTTTTAGCTCTGATTGGTTTAAGCCTTATCGAACACAGATTATTTTAAAACATTTGTAGTTTTTTGACTGAAATATCAAGTATTTTCAGCTCTGATTGGTTCAAACGTTGTCGATCTCAGATTGGGTGAAAACCTTTTTAGTTGTTAGCCTGAAATATAATGCATTGTGAGCTCTGATTGCTTCAAACATTGTTGATCTCAAAATGGTTGGAAACGTATGTAGATTTTGAACTGAATTGTTGAGCATTGTCAGCTCTGATTAGTCCAAGCGATGTCGATCTCAATTTGGTTCAAATCGTTCGTAGTTTTTCGACTGAAATATCAGGTATTGTCAGCTCTGATTATTTCACACATTATCGATCTCAAATTGGTTCACAACGTTTTTAGTTTTTAGACTGAAATATTAAGCAATCCAGCTCTGATTGGTTCAAACATTGTCGATCTCAAATTGTTTCAAAACGTTTGTAGTTTTTGGACTAAAATAATAAGCATTGTCAGCTCTGAATAATTCAATGATTGTCGATCTCAGATTGGTTTAAATTGTGTGTATTTTATGAACTGAAATATAAGTAATTTCAGCTTTGATTGTTTCAAACATTGTCGATCTCAGATTGGTTTGAAACGTTTGTAGTTTCTGGCCTAAAATATTAAGCATTGTCAGCTATGATTGGTTCGAAAATATTCGATCTCAGATTGGTTCAAAACGTTCGTAGTTTTTGGACTCAAATATTTAGTATTTTCAGCTCTGATTGGTTCAAACATTGTCGATCTCAGTTTGGTTCAAAACATTTGTAGTTCTTGGGCTGAAATATTGAGCATTGTCAGCTCTGATAGGTTCAACGTTGTCGATTCCAGATAAGAACAAAACGTTTGTAGTTTTTCGACTAAAATATTAAGCATTGTCAGCTCTGATTGGTTCAAAAATTGTCGATCTAGAATGTTTGGAAACGTATGGAGTTTGTGGACTGAAATGTTGCGCATTGTCAGCTCTGATTGGTTCAAACATTGTCAATCTCAGATTGCTTCAAATCGTTTGTAGTTTTTGGACTACAATATTATGGATTGTCAGCTCTGATTGGTTCAAATATGATCGATCTCAGATTGCTTCAGAACTTTTGTAGTTTTCTAACTGAAACATTAGGCCTCGTCAGCTGTGATTGGTTCAAACATTATCGATCTCAGATTGGTTTGGAAGGTTTGTAGTTTTAGAACTGGAATACAAGGCCTCATCATCTCTGATTGGTTCAAACATTGTCGATCTCAGATTGGTTGACAACGTTTGTAGTTTTCGGACTGAAATATTGAGCATTGTCAGCTCTGATTGGTTGAAACATTGTCGATCTCAAATTGGTTCACAACCTTTGTAGTTCTTGGGCTAGAATATTGAGCATTGTCTGCTCTGATTGGTTCAAAAATGGTCAATCTAGGACGTTTGAAAACGTATGAAGTTTCTCAACTAAAATGTTGAGCATTTTCAGCTCTGATTGGTTCAAACATTGTCGATCTAAAATGTTTGGGAACGTATGGAGTTTGTGAACCAAAATGTTGCGCATTGTCAGCTCTGATTGGTTCAAACATTGTCGATCTCAGATTGCTTCAAATCGTTCGTAGTTTTTGGACTACAATATTATGCATTGTCAGCTCTGATTGGTTCAAATATGATCGATCTCAGATTGGTCAATGTAGGACGTTTGAAAACGTATGAAGTTTCTCAACTAAAATGTTAAGCATTTTCAGCTCTGATTGGTTCAAACATTGTCGATCTCATATTGGTTCAAATCGTTCGTAGTTTTCGGACTAAAATATTATGCATTGTCAGCTCTGATTAGTTCGAAGTTTGTTGATCTCAAATTGGTTCAACACTCTTGTTGTGTTAAGATTGAAATACTAAGCATTATTAGCTCTGATTGGTTTAAGCCTCATCGAACACAGATTATTTTAAAACATTTGTAGTTTTTGGACTGAAATATCAAGTATTTCCAGCTCTGATTGGTTCAAACGTTGTCGATCTCAGATTGAGTGAAAACCTTTTTAGTTGTTAGCCTGAAATATAATGCATTGTGAGCTCTGATTGCTTCAAACATTGTCCATCTCAAAATGGTTGGAAACGTATGTAGATTTTGAACTGAATTGTTGAGCATTGTCAGCTCTGATTAGTCCAAACGATGTCGATCTCAATTTGGTTCAAATCGTTTGTAGTTTTAAGACTGAAATATTAGGCATTGTCAGCTCTGATTGGTTCAAACATTATCGATCTCAAATTGGTTCACAACGTTTTTAGTTTTTAGACTGAAATATTAAGCAATCCAGCTCTGATTGGTTCAAACATTGTCGATGTCAAATTGTTTCAAAACGTTTGTAGTTTTTGAACTAAAATATTATGCATTGTCAGCTCTGATTGGTTCAAATATGATTGGTCTCAGATTGCTTCAGAACTTTTGTTGTTTTCGAACTGAAATATAAAGCCTTGTCAGCTGTGATTTAGTTCAAACATTATCGATCTCAGATTGTTTTGATAGGTTTGTAGTTTTAGAACTGGAATATTAGGCCTCATCATCTCTGATTGGTTCAAACATTATCGATCTCAGATTTGGTTAAAAGGTTTGTAGTTTGTGGACTAAAATAATGAGCATTGTCAGCTCTGATTGGTTCAAACACCGTCGATTTTAGATTGGTTCAAAACTTTTGTAGTTTCTGGACTGAAATATTAAGTAATTTCAGCTCTGATTGGTTCAAACATTGTGGATCTCAAATTGGTTCGAAAAGTTTGTAGTTCTTGGGCTGAAATATTGAGCATTGTCAGCTCTAAGTGGTTCGAACATCGTCGATCTCAGAGTGGTTCAAAACGTTTGTAGTTTCTAGACTGAAATATTGAGCATTGTCAGCTCTGATTGGTTCAAACATTGTCGACCTCAATTTGGTTCAAATCGTTTGTAGCTTTTGGACTTGAATATTGAGCATATGCACCTCTGCTCGGTTCCAATATTGTCGATTTCAAATTGATTCAAAACGTTTGTAGTTTTTGGACTAAAATATTAGGCAATGTCAGCTCTGATTAGTTCGAGCATTGTCGATCTCGAAATGTTTGAACACTTATGTAGTTTTTGAACTGAAATGTTGAGCATTGTCAGCTTCGATTGGTTCAAACGTTGTCGATCTCAATTTGGTTCAAATCGTTCGTATTTTCTGGACTGAAATAATAAACGTTATCAGCTCTGATTGGTTCAAACATTGTCGATCTCAAATTGATTCAAAACGTTTGTAGTTTTTGGACTAAAATAGTAGGCCTCGTCAACTCAGATTGGTTCAAACATTGTCGATCTCAGATTAGTTCAAAACGTTTGTAGTTTTTGAACTGAAATATTAGACGATGTCAGCTCTGATTGGTTCGAACTTTGTCGATCTCAAATTGCTTCAAAACTCTTGTCGTGTTAAGATTGAAATGTTAAGCATTGTCAGCTCTGATTAGTTTGAAGCTTATCGAACACGGATTAGTTTGAAACGTTCGTATTTTTGGGCTGAAATATTAAGCCTTGTCACCTCCGATTGGTTTAAACGTTGTTGATCTCAGATTGGTTGAAAACCTTTGTAGTTTTTAGACTGAAATATAATGCATTGCGAGCTCTGATTGCTTCAACCATTGTCGATCTCAAAATGGTTGAAAACGTATGTAGATTATGAACTGGAAATGTTGAGCATTGTCAGCTCTGATTAGTTTAAACATTGTCGATCTCAAATTGGTTCAAAACGTTCATAGTTTCTGGACTGAAATAATAAGCATTGTCAGCTCTGAATGGTTAAATGATTGTCGATCTCAGATTGGTTTTAATTGTGTGTACTTTATGAACTGAAATATTAGGCAATGTCAGCTCTGATTGGTTCGAACATTGTCGACCTCAAAATGGTTGAACGCTCATGTAGTTTTTGAACTGGAATGTTGAGCATTGTCAGCTCTGATTGGTTCAAACGTTGTCGATCTCAATTTGGTTCGAATCGTTTGTAGTTTCTGGACTGAAATAAAAGCGTTATCTGATTAGTTTAAACGTTGTCTATCTCAATTTGGTTCAAATCGTTTGTCGTTTTTGAACTGAAATATTAGGCATTGTCGGCTCTGATTGGTTCAAACGTTATCGATCTCAAATTGTTTCACAACGTTTTTAGTTTTTAGACTGAAATATTAAGCAATCCAGCTCTAATTGGTTCAAACATTGTCTATCTCAAATTGTTTCAAAAAGTTTGTAGTTTTTTGGACTAAAATAATAAGCGTTGTCAGCTCTGAATAATTCAATGATTGTCGATCTCAGATTGGTTTAAATTGTGTGTATTTTATGAACTGAAATATAAGCAATGTCAGCTTTGATTGTTTCAAACATTGTCGATCTCAGATTGGTTTGAAACGTTTATAGTTTCTGGCTTAAAATATTAGGCATTGTCAGCTATGATTGGTTCGAAAATATCCGATCTCAGATTGGTTCAGAAGGTTCGTATATTTCGGACTCAAAAATTAAGTATTTTCAGTGATGATTGGTTCAAACATTGTCGATCTCAGTTTGGTTCAAAACATTTGTAGTTCTTGGGCTGAAATATTGAGCATTGTCAGCTCTGATAGGTTCAACGTTGTCGATTCCAGATAAGAACAAAACGTTTGTAGTTTTTCGACTGAAATATTGAGCATTGTCAGCTCTGATTGGTTCAAAAATTGTCGATCTAAAATGTTTGGGAACTAATGGAGTTTGTGAACCAAAATGTTGCGCATTGTCAGCTCTGATTGGTTCAAACATTGTCGATCTCAGATTGCTTCAAATAGTTTGTAGTTTTTAAACTACAATATTATGCATTGTCAGCTCTGATTGGTTCAAATATGATCGATCTCAGATTGCTTCAGAACTTTTGTAGTTTTCCAACTGGAACATTAGGCCTCGTCAGCTGTGATTGTTTCAAACATTATCGATCTCAGATTGGTTTGAAAGGTTTGTAGTTTTAAAACTGGAATATAAGGCCTCATCATCTCTGATTGGTTCAAACATTGTCAATCTCAGATTATTGACAACTTTTGTAGTTTTCAGACTGAAATATTAAGCATTGTCAGCTCTGATTGGTTCAAACATTGTCGATCTCAGATTGGTTCACAAAGTTTGTAGTTCTTGGGCTAGAATATTGAGCATTGTCCGCTCTGTTTGGTTTAAAAATGGTCAATCTAGGACGTTTGAAAATGTATGAAGTTTCTCAACTAAAATGTTAGGCATTCTCAGCTCTGATTGGTTCAAACATTGTCGATCTCATATTGGTTCAAATCGTTCGTAGTTTTCGGACTAAAATATTATGCATTGTCAGCTCTGATTGGTTCGAACTTTAATGATATCAAATTGGTTCAAAACTCTTGTTGTGTTAAGATTGACATACTAAGCATTTTTAGCTCTGATTGGTTTAGGCCTTATCGAACACAGATTATTTTAAAACATTTGTAGTTTTTGGACTGAAATATCAAGTATTTTCAGCTCTGATTGGTTCAAACGTTGTCGATCTCAGATTGGGTGAAAACCTTTTGAGTTGTTAGCCTGAAATATAATGCATTGTGAGCTCTGATTGCTTCAAACATTGTTGATCTCAAAATGGTTGGAAACGTATGTAGATTTTGAACTGAATTGTTGAGCATTATCAGCTCTGATTAGTCCAAACGATGTCGATCTCAATTTCGTTCAAATTGTTCGTATATTTTGGACTGAAATATCAGGCATTGTCAGCTCTGATTGGTTCAAACATTATCGATCTCAAATTGGTTCACAACGTTTTTAGTTTTTAGACTGAAATATTAAGCAATCCAGCTCTGATTGGTTCAAACATTGTCGATGTCAAATTGTTTCAAAACGTTTGTAGTTTTTGGACTAAAATAATAAGCATTGTCAGCTCTGGATAATTCAATGATTGTCGATCTCAGATTGGTTTAAATTGTGTGTATTTCATGAACTGAAATATAAGCAATTTCAGCTTTGATTGTTTCAAACATTGTCGATCTCAGATTGGTTTGAAACGTTTGTAGTTTCTGGCCTAAAATATTAAGCATTGTCAGCTATGATTGGTTCGAAAATATTTGATCTCAGATTGGTTCAGAACGTTCGTAGTTTTTGGACTCAAATATTTAGTATTTTCAGCTCTGATTGGTTCAAACATTGTCGATCTCAGTTTGGTTCAAAACATTTGTAGTTCTCGGGCTGAAATATTGAGCATTGTCAGCTCTGATAGGTTCAACGTTGTCGATTCCATATAAGAACAAAACGTTTGTAGTTTTTCGACTGAAATATTAAGCATTGCCAGCTCTGATTGGTTCAAAAATTGTCGATCTAGAATGTTTGGAAACGTATGGAGTTTGTGAACTAAAATGTTGCGCATTGTCAGCTCTGATTGGTTCAAACATTGTTGATCTCAGATTGCTTCAAATCGTTTGTAGTTTTTGGACTACAATATTATGGATTGTCAGCTCTGATTGGTTCAAATATGATCGATCTCAGATTGCTTCAGAACTTTTGTAGTTTTCTAACTGAAACATTAGGCCTCGTCAGCTGTGATTGGTTCAAACATTATCGATCTCAGATTGGTTTGGAAGGTTTGTAGTTTTAGAACTGGAATACAAGGCCTCATCATCTCTGATTGGTTCAAACATTGTCGATCTCAGATTGGTTGACAACGTTTGTAGTTTTTGGACCGAAATATTTAGCATCATCAGCTCTGAAGGGTTCAAACATTGTCGATCTCAAATTGGGTCACAACGTTTGTAGTTCTTGAGCTGAAATATTGAGCATTGTCTGCTCTGATTGGTTCAAAAATGGTCGATCTAGGAAGTTTGGAAACGTATGAAGTTTCTCAACTAAAATGTTAAGCATTGTCAGCTTTGATTGGTTCACACATTTTCGATCTCATATTGGTTCAAATCGTTTGTATTTTTCGGACTAAAATATTATGCATTGTCAGCTCTGATTGGTTCGAACTTTGTTGATCTCAAATTGGTTCAACACTCTTGTTGTGTTAAGATTGAAATACTAAGCATTATTAGCTCTGATTGGTTTAAGCCTCATCGAACACAGATTAGTTTAAAACGTTTGTAGTTTTTGGACTGAAATATCAAGTATTTTCAGCTCTGATTGGTTCAAACGTTGTCGATCTCAGATTGGGTGAAAACCTTTGTAGTTGTTAGCCTGAAATATAATGCATTGTGAGCTCTGATTGCTTCAAACATTGTTGATCTCAAAATGGTTGAAAACGTGTGTAGATTTTGAACTGAATTGTTGAACATTGTCAGCTCTGATTAGTCCAAACGATGTCGATCTCAATTTGGTTAAAATCGTTCATAGTTTTTGGACTGAAATATTAGGCATTGTCAGCTCTGATTGGTTCAAACATTAACGATCTCAAATTGGTTCACAACGTTTCTAGTTTTTAGACTGAAATATTGAGCAATCCAGCTCTGATTGTTTCAAACATTGTCCATCTCAAATTGGTTCAAAACGTTTGGAGTTTCTGGACTGAAATTATAAGCATTGTCAGCTCTGAATTGTTTAATAATTGTCGATCTCAGATTGGTTTAAATTGTGTGTATTTTATGAACTGAAATTTTAGACAATGTCAGCTTTGATTATTTCAAACATTAACGATCTCAGATTGGTTTGAAACGTTTGTAGTTTCTGGCACAAAATATTAAGCATTGTCAACTATGATTGGTTCGAAAATATTCGATCTCAGATTGCTTCAGAACTTTTATTGTTTTCGAACTGAAATATAAGGCCTTGTCATCTGTGATTTAGTTCAAACATTGTCGATTGCAGATTGCTTGAAAACGTTTGTAGTTTTTAGACTGAAATATAATGCACTTTGAGCTCTGATTGCATCAAACATTGTCGATCTCAGATGGGTAAAAACGTTTGTACTATTTGGACTGAGATATTGAGCATTGTCAGCTCTGATCGGTTCAAACAACGTCGATTTCAAATTGGTTCAAAACGTTTGTAGTTTCTGGACTGAAATAATAAGTATTTTCAGCTCTGATTAATTCAAACATTGTCGATCTCAGATTGGTTCAAAACGTTTGTAGTTCTTGGGCTGAAATACTGAGCATTGTCAGCTCTGATAGGTGCAAACGTTGTCGATTCCAGATAGGTACAAAACGTTTGTAGACATTCGACTGAAATATTAAGCATTGTCAGCTCTGATTGGTTCAGAAATTGTCGATCTAGAATATTTGGAAACGTATGAAGTTTCTGAACCAAAATGGTAAGCATTGTCAGCTCTGATTGGTTCACACATTGTCGATCTCAGATTGGTTCAAATCGTTTGTAGCTCTGATTGGTTCAGATATGATTGATTTCAGATTGCTTCAGAACTTTTGTTGTTTTCGAACTGAAATATTAGGCCTTGTCAGCTGTGATTTAGTTCAAAAATTATCGATCTCAGATTGTTTTGAAAGGTTTGTAGTTTTAGAACTGGAATATTAGGCCTCATCATCTCTGATTGGTTCAAACATTATCGATCTCAGATTTGTTTAAAAGGTTTGTAGTTTGTGGACTAAAAAAATGAGCATTGTCGGCTGTGATTGGTTCAAACACCGTCGATTTCAGATTGGTTCAAAACGTTTGTAGTTTTTGGACTAAAATATTAAGCGATTCCAGCTCTGATTGGTTCAAATATTGTCGATCTCAGATTGGTTCGAAAAGTTTGTACTTCTTAAGCTGAAATATTGAGCATTGTCAGCTCTAAGTGGTTCAAACATAGTCGATCTCAGAGTGGTTCAAAACGTTTGTAGTTTCTAGACTGAAATATTGAGCATTGTCAGCTCTGATTGGTTCAAACACCGTCGACCTCAATTTGGTCCAAATCGTTTGTAGCTTCTAGACTTGAATATTAAGCATAGGCACCTCTGATTGGTTCCAATATTGTCGATCCTAAATTGATTCAAAACGTTTGTAGATTTTGGACTGAAATATTAGGCAATGTAAGCTCTGATTGGTTCGAGCATTGTTGATCTCGAAATGTTTGAACACTTATGTAGTTTTTGAACTGAAATGTTGAGCATTGTCAGCTTTGATTGGTTCAAACGTTGTCGATCTCAATTTGGTTCGAATTGTTCGTAGTTTTTGGAGTGAAATAATAAACGTTATCAGCTCTGATTGGTTCAAACATTGTCGATCTCAAATTGATTCAAAACGTTTGTAGTTTTTGAACTGAAATATTAGGCGATGTCAGCTCTGATTGGTTCGAACTATGTCGATCTCAAATTGGTTCGAAACTCTTGTCGTGTTAAGATTGAAATATTAAGCATTGTCAGCTCTGATCAGTTTGAACCTTATCGAACACAGATGAGTTTGAAACGTTCGTATTTTTGGGCTGAAATATTAAGCATTGTCACCTCCGATTGGTTTACACGTTGTTGATCTCAGATTGGTTGAAAACCTTTGTAGTTTTTAGACTGAAATATAATGCATTGCGAGCTCTGATTGCTTCAACCATTGTCGATCTCACAATTGTTGAAAACGTATGTAGATTATGAACTGAAATGTTGCGCATTGTCAGCTCTGATTAGTTTAAACGTTGTCGATCTCAATTTGGTTGAAATCGTTTGTTATTTGTGGACTGAAATTTCAGACATTGTCAGCTCTAATTGGTTCGAACATTATCGATCTCAAGTTGGTTCAAAACGTTTTTAGTTTTTAGACTGAAATATTAAGCAATCCAGCTCTGATGGGTTCAAACATTGTCGATCTCAAATTGGTTCAAAACGTTTGTAGTTTTTGTACTGAAATAATAAGCATTGTCAGCTTTGAATGGTTCAATGATTGTCGATCTCAGATTGGTTTTAATTGTATGTACTTTATGAACTGAAATATTAGGCAATGTCTGCTCTGATTGGTTCGAACATTGTCGATCTCAAAGTGGTTGAACACTCATGTAGTTTTTCAACTGGAATGTTGAGCATTAACAGCTCTGATTGGTTTCAAACGTTGTCGATCTCAATTTGGTTCGAATCGTTTGTAGTTTCTGGACTGAAATAATAAGCGTTATCAGCTCTGATTGCTTCAAACATTGTCGATCTCCAATTGATTCGAAACCTTTGTAGATTTTTGACTGAAATATTAGGCCTCGTCAACTCGGATTGGTTCAAACATTGTCCATCTCAGATAAGTTCAAAACGTTTGTAGTTTTCGAAATGAAATATCAGGCGATGTCAGCTCTGATTGGTTCGAACTTTGTCGATTTCAAATTGGTTCAAACTTCTTTTCGTGTTAAGATTTAAATATAAAGCATTGCCAGCTCTGATTGGTTGAAACCTTATCGAACACAGATTAGTTTAAAACGTTCGTATTTTTGAGCTGAAATATTAAGCATTGTCACCCTGATTGGTTTCAACGTTGTCGATCTCGGATTGGTTGGAAACCTTTGTAGTTTTTAGACTGAAATATAATGCATTGTGAGCTCTGATTGTCACAAACATTGTCGATCTCAGATTGGTTGACAACGTTTGTAGTTTTTGGACCAAAATATTGAGCATTATCAGCTCTGATTGGTTCAAACATTGTCGATCTCAAATTGGTTCACAACGTTTATAGTTCTTGGGCTGAAATAATGAGCATTGTCTGCTCTGATTGGTCCAAAAATGGTCGATCTAGGAAGTTTGGAAACGTATGAATTTTCTCAACTAAAATGTTAAGCATTGTCAGCTCTGATTGGTTCAAACATTTTCCATCTCATATTGGTTCAAATCGTTTGTATTTTTCGGACTAAAATATTATGCATTGTCAGCTCTGATTGGTTCGAACTTTGTTGATCTTACATCGGTTCAACACTCTTGTTGTGTTAAGATTGAAATACTAAGCATTATTAGCTCTGATTGGTTTAAGCCTCATCGAACACAGATTAGTTCAAAACGTTTGTAGTTTTTGGACTGAAATATCAAGTATTTCCAGCTCTGATTGGTTCAAACGTTGTCGATCTCAGATTGGGTGAAAACCTTTGTAGTTGTTAGCCTGAAATATAATGCATTGTGAGCTCTGATTGCTTCAAACGTTGTTGATCTCAAAATGGTTGGAAACGTATGTAGATTTTGAACTGAATTGTTGAACATTGTCAGCTCTGATTAATCCAAACGATGTCGATCTCAATTTGGTTCAAATCGTTCGTAGTTTTTGGACTGAAATATTAGGCATTGTCAGCTGTGATTGGTTCAAACATTATCGATCTCAAATTGGTTCACAACGTTTCTAGTTTTTAGACTGAAATATTGAGCAATCCAGCTCTGATTGGTTCAAACATTGTCCATCTCAAATTGGTTCAAAACGTTTGTAGTTTCTGGACTGAAATTATAAGCATTGTCAGCTCTGAATTGTTTAATAATTGTCGATCTCAGATTGGTTTAAATTGTGTGTATTTTATGAACTGAAATTTTAGACAATGTGAGCTTTGATTGTTTCAAACATTAAAGATCTCAGATTGGTTTGAAACGTTTGTAGTTTCTGGCACAAAATATTAAGCATTGTCAACTATGATTGGTTCGAAAATATTCGATCTCAGATTGCTTCAGAACTTTTATTGTTTTCGAACTGAAATATAAGGCCTTGTCATCTGTGATTTAGTTCAAACATTGTCGATTGCAGATTGCTTGAAAACCTTTGTAGTTTTTAGACTGAAATATAATGCACTTTGAGCTCTGATTGCATCAAACATTGTCGATCTCAGATGGGTAAAAACGTTTGTACTATTTGGACTGAATATTGAGCATTGTCAGCTCTGATCGGTTCAAACACCGTCGATTTCAAATTGGTTCAAAACGTTTGTAGTTTCTGGACTGAAATAATAAGTATTTTCAGCTCTGATTAATTCAAACATTGTCGATCTCAGATTGGTTCAAAACGTTTGTAGTTCTTGGGCTGAAATACTGAGCATTGTCAGCTCTGATAGGTGCAAACGTTGTCGATTCCAGATAGGTACAAAACGTTTGTAGACATTCGACTGAAATATTAAGCATTGTCAGCTCTGATTGGTTCAGAAATTGTCGATCTAGAATATTTGGAAACGTATGAAGTTTCTGAACCAAAATGGTAAGCATTGTCAGCTCTGATTGGTTCACACATTGTCGATCTCAGATTGGTTCAAATCGTTTGTAGCTCTGATTGGTTCAGATATGATTGATTTCAGATTGCTTCAGAACTTTTGTTGTTTTCGAACTGAAATATTAGGCCTTGTCAGCTGTGATTTAGTTCAAAAATTATCGATCTCAGATTGTTTTGAAAGGTTTGTAGTTTTAGAACTGGAATATTAGGCCTCATCATCTCTGATTGGTTCAAACATTATCGATCTCAGATTTGTTTAAAAGGTTTGTAGTTTGTGGACTTAAATAATGAGCATTGTCGGCTCTGATTGGTTCAAACACCGTCGATTTCAGATTGGTTCAAAACGTTTGTAGTTTTTTGACTAAAATATTAAGTGATTCCAGCTCTGATTGGTTCAAACATTGTCGATCTCAGATTGGTTCGAAAAGTTTGTAGTTCTTGAGCTGAAATATTGAGCATTGTCAGCTCTAAGTGGTTCAAACATTGTCGATCTCAGAGTGGTTCAAAACGTTTGTAGTTTCTAGACTGAAATATTGAGCATTGTCAGCTCTGATTGGTTCAAACACCGTCGACCTCAATTTGGTTCAAATCGTTTGTAGCTTTCAGACTTGAATATTAAGCATAGGCACCTCTGATTGGTTCCAATATTGTCGATCTCAAATTGATTCAAAACGTTTGTAGATTTTGAACTGAAATATTAGGCGATGTCAGCTCTGATTGGTTCGAACTATGTCGATCTCAAATTGGTTCGAAACTCTTGTCGTGTTAAGATTGAAATATTAAGCATTGTCAGCTCTGATTAGTTTGAACGTTATCGAACACAGATGAGTTTGAAACGTTCGTATTTTTGGGCTGAAATATTGAGCATTGTCACCTCCGATTGGTTTACACGTTGTTGATCTCAGATTGGTTGAAAACCTTTGTAGTTTTTAGACTGAAATATAATGCATTGCGAGCTCTGATTGCTTCAACCATTGTCGATCTCAAAATTGTTGGAAACGTATGTAGATTATGAACTGAAATGTTGAGCATTATCAGCTCTGATTAGTTTAAACGTTGTCGATCTCAATTTGGTTGAAATCGTTTGTTATTTTTGGACTGAAATTTCAGACATTGTCAGCTCTGATTGGTTCGAACATTATCGATCTCAAGTTGGTTCAAGACATTTTCAGTTTTAAGACTGAAATATTAAGCAATCCAGCTCTGATTGGTTCAAACATTGTCGATCGCAAATTACTTCAAAAGATTTATAGTTTTTGGACTGAAATATTAAGCATTGTCAGCTCCGATTGGTTCAAACATTGTCGATCTCATATTGGTTCAAAACGTTTGTTGTTCATGGACTGAAGTATTAGGCAATGTCAGCTCTGATTGGTTCAAACATTGTCGATCTCAGATTGGTTTAAAACGTTTGTTGTTCATGGACTGAAATATTAGGCAATGTCAGCTCTGATTGGTTCAAACATTGTCGATCTCAGATTGGTTCAAAACGTTTGTAGATTTAGACTGAAATAATGAGCATTGTCAGATCTCATTGGTTCAAACATTGTCGATCTCAGATTACTTCAAATGGTTTATAGTTTTCGGACTGAAATATTAAGCATTGTCAGCTCTGATTGATTCAAACATTGTCGCTCTCAGATTAGTTCAAAACATTTGTTGTTCATGGAATGAAATATTAGCAATATCAGCTCTGATTGGCTCAAACATTGTCAATCGCAGATTGCTTTTAAACGTTTGTAGATTTAGACTGAAATAATAAGCATTGTTATATCTCATTGGTTCAAACATTGTCGATCTCAGATTACTTCAAAAGTTGTATAGTTTTTGGACTGAAATATAGAGCATTGCCAGCTCTGATTGGTTCAAACATGGTCGATCTCGGATGGGTTAAAAACGTTTGTAGTTCATGGACTGAAATATTAGGCAATGTCAGCTCTGATTGGTTCAAACGATTTCACATGGGTTACAAACGTTTGTAAATTTAGACTGAAATAATAAGCATTGTCAGATCTTATTGGTTCAAACATTGTCCATCTCAGATTACTTCAAAATGTTTAAAGTTTTTGGACCGAAATATTGAGCATTGTCAGCTCTGATTGGTTCAGAAATTGTCGATCTAGAATATTTGGAAACGTATGAAGTTTCTGAACCAAAATGGTAAGCATTGTCAGCTCTGATTGTTTCACACATTGTCGATCTCAGATGGGTTCAAAACGTTTGTAGTTCATGGACTGAAATATTAGGCAATGTAAGCTCTGAGTGGTTTAAACATTGTCGATCTCAGATGGGTTCAAAACGTGTGTAGATTTAGACTGAAATAATAAGCATTGTCAGATCTCATTGGTTCGAACATTGTCGATCTCAGATTGGTTCCAAACGTTTGTAGATTTAGACTGGAATAATAAGCATTGTCAGATCTCATTGGTTCAAACATTGTTGATCTCAGATTACTACAAATGGTTTATAGTTTTTAGAGTGAAATATTAAGCATTGTCAGCTCTGATTGGTTGAAACATTGCCGATCTCAGATTGGTTCAAAACGTTTGTTGTTCATGGACTGAAATTTTAGGCAATTTCAGCTCTGATTGTTTCAAACATTGTGTTCGGTTCTTGATATGGAGCTAAATGCACCGGATATGCTTCCCACAATATTGCCCAATCGATTATTGAGAGAGAAGACCAAGCTTCAGAGAAGTTCGTATGGGAGCTCACTTCCAATAATAACAAACATGGTTTACTCATCCATATATATAGGCTGAGAATGTAAAAGGAAATGACCTTGGAAAATAGCACATTAAAACCGTGTCAAGGACTCGATGGACCAATCAGAATAAAGGGCGAATATGATCAAATTATAAACGTTATGATCAAATTATAATCATATATTCGCGCCAATATAGAGTCGTAATATCTTCAAAGATATTGAGTTTTTAGGGAAAATAAACGTCTTTTCCCATTACCTCCCTTTTTAAAAGTGACTCAGTACCGACAGAGCTTGGGGTTCACTTGAAGTGGTACGACAGTCTTGCGTCTTCGGTTAGTCCATCGTCGGGGTTCTAGTGCGCGATCGGGAGCGATAATGTCAGGTGGTATTTCAACCGGAGGAGATGGGAGCTGGAAGGTATCCAATAGAAGATCCAACGGAAGATTCACTGGTTCCGCGGGTTCTAACTCCGACTGTCCTTCTCTTGGTCTCAATTGATTGAGATGGCGTATCCAAACATCGTTTCCAACTTGGATGTCGAACATAACGCTACCTCTCCGACATACAACCTTGCCCTCGATCCATGGGTTTCTTCGTTGCCGATAATCACGAGCATAGACGTTGGATCCCACTTTGAAGCTCCTCTGACTGAGATGCTGCTGAACATGAGGTTGTGGTGGCTTCGGGACCATTGCGTTATTGACTGTACGAAGTTTTCTACCCATTAGTGCCTCTGCTGGCGTTTGACTATTCATCAAGGATTCGTGTGGGGTCGTCCGGTAGACTAACAGGAATCGTTGCAAGTTGTCGACGGTAGTCCCCTCCCCTCGGAACTTGAGCATTGCTCTTTTGAATGTGTCGACAAACCTCTCCGCTTGTCCGTTCGATTGGGGATGGTAGATCGGAGTTCGGATATGCTCAATTGCATTCTTCTTGCAGAATTCGGCAAAATGAGCTGATGTGAATTGGGATCCATTATCTGAGACAATGGTGTCGGGAACTCCGTGTTGGCTGAATATCGAAGTGAGTGCTCCGATTGTGGTCGAACTTGTGGCAGGAGAGAGCGGGACGATTTCTGGCCATTTTGAATAAGCGTCTACCAAGACTAAGTAGGTGGTTCCGTTGAGTGGGCCGGCGAAGTCAATGTGGATACGCGACCATGCTTTGTCAGGTCGAGGCCACGGAACTGGTGTTGCGTGAGCAGGAAGTTTTGCCGCTTGTTGACAATTGGTACAGCGCCTGACAAACTCGGTGATGTCAGCGTCCATCCCTGGCCAGTAGGCGAAACTTCGAGCGATTGCTTTCATCCGATTGAGCCCCGGATGTCCAGCATGAAATTGACGTATTACCCGTTGACGCAAAGCAGCGGGAATAACGACTCGAGCACCAAACATGAGACAGTCATCCACGATTGATAAGGATTCCCGTCTTTGGAACAGTTGATTGTCATTCAATTGTGGTGCTAACCTAGGCCATCCAGATTGAACATATCTGATAGCTTCTGAGAGAACCTCGTCGTCGTTCAGGGTCCTCTTGATATCTGCGACCGTCACGGGAAGGTTTCGGACTGCTGTGGTCAACTGATCGCGTACATACTGCTCAGTAGATATAGCTGCAATCCTGTCAGAGGGTGCACTGCTGCACTGGATTTGGTTGCACACAGCATTGATTGGCTGATCCGATGAAAACCTGTGCTGGGTTTGCTGCGGCTTTGAAAAGGGCCTCGAAATCTTTGGTTTCGACGAAACTTGTTGTTTCGTTCTGGATCTGCAGAATCCTTCTTTGTGGCCTGTGACGTTGCACTGATTGCAACGGTGTTGTTTGAAGGGACAATATCGGGCGTAGTGCCAGGCTCCGCAATGCCAACATGAAGACGGTGGCTTCTTTGCACTGGAATCTTGTGACGAATGCCAATTGCTGTGCTGAACGGCATGGACGGTGTCGGTGCCATGATTCCCATGTTGAATCATTGCCGAATCTTCTTGGAGACGGACCAGTCGTAGATATTCATCACCAATGGCTTGGAGAGTGAATGAGGGTTCTTGCTCAAGTTTGTTGAGCAGTCGCGTTCGAATATCAGCGAAACGCGGAGACACCAGGCTGCATATGAATATCAAGGACTTGAACTGGTCGTCTGTGAGGGACCGCAACTTGAAGCGTTCGCATTCGCGATTGACAATGCCCATGTGCGTCAGGAAGTCGTCCGTGTCGTTCATTTTCAGCTTGAGGCACCTGTAACGTGTGTTGAAGAGAGATACCTGCTCACCGAAAAGTTCGATCAGTGACTTGATCGTCTCGTCAAAAGTTCTATCCCGAGGATTCTTGGGAAGGATCAGGTTACAGTACTTATCCAGCTCTGCTGGGCCAAGTTTACGTAGCAGCAGCCGAACTTTCCATGAATCATCTTGGGCTGAAAAATCAACACGAAAAAGATCTTCATATCGCCTGAACCAAGTTTCAAATGTGATGTTAGCCTCCGGATCATAGGAGAATTCTGCGATGCTGTTCGCAATTCCGTCAACGGAGGGTGGAATAGCACGAGGTTCTGTGATTGGTACTTGCTTCTGCAGAAGAAGTTCCATTAGCATCATTTGTCGCTCCAAAAGAATTTCTATCTTGGATTGTTCCATGATTTTGTAACTTGAATAAACCCGTCGCCAAACTGTTACGTTCTTGATATGGAGCTAATAATGCACCGTCTATGCTTCCCACAATATTGCCCAATCGATTATTGAGAGAGAAGACCAAAGCTTCAGAGAAGTTCGTATGGGAGCTCACTTCCAATAATAACAAACATGGTTTACTCATCCATATATATAGGCTGAGAATGTAAAAGGAAATGACCTTGGAAAATAGCACATTAAAACCGTGTCAAGGACTCGATGGACCAATCAGAATAAAGGGCGAATATGATCAAATTATAAACGTTATGATCAAATTATAATCATGTATATAATTCAAATCTATGTTGACATAGTGTCAATATAGAGTCGTAATATCTTCAAAGATATTGAGTTTTTAGGGAAAATAAACGTCTTTTCCCATTACATTGTCGAACTCAGATTGGTTCCAAACGTTTGTAGATTTAGACTGAAATAATAAGCATTGTCAGATCTCATTGGTTCAAACATTGTCGATCTCAGATTACTTCGAAATGTTTATGGTTTTTGAAATGAAATATCAGGCATCGTCAGCTCTGATTGTTTCAAACATTGTCGATTTCAAATTATTTCAAAACGTTTGTAGTTTTTGGACTCAAATATTGGGCAATGTCAGCTCTGATTGGTTCAAACATTGTCGATATCAGATTGGTTCCAAACGTTTGTAGATTTTGACTGAAATAGAAAGCATTGTCAGATCTCATTGGTTCAAACATTGTCGATCTCAGATTACTTCAAAAGGTTTATAGTTTTTGGACCGAAATATTGAGCATTGTCAGCTCTGATTGGTTCAGAAATTGTCGATCTAGAATATTTGGAAACGTATGAAGTTTCTGAACCAAAATGGTAAGCATTGTCAGCTCTGATTGGTTCACACATTGTCGATCTCAGATTGGTTCAAATCGTTTGTAGCTCTGATTGGTTCAGATATGATTGATTTCAGGTTGCTTCAGAACTTTTGTTGTTTTCGAAATGAAAAATTAGGCCTTGTCAGCTGTGATTTAGTTCAAACATTATCGATCTCAGATCGGTTTGAAAGATTTGTAGTTGTAGAACTGGAATATTAGGCCTCATCATCTCTGATTGGTTTAAACATTATCGATCTCAGATTTGTTTAAAAGGTTTGTAGTTTGTGGACTAAAATATTGAGCATTGTCAGCTCTGATTGGTTCAAACACCGTCGATTTCAGATTGGTTAAAAACGTTTGTAGTTTTTGGACTGAAATATTAAGTGATTTCAGCTCTGATTAGTTCAAACATTGTCGATCTCAGATTGGTTCGAAAAGTTTGTACTTCTTGAGCTGAAATATTGAGCATTGTCAGCTCTAAGTGGTTCAAACATTGTCGATCTCAGAGTGGTTCAAAACGTTTGTAGTTTCTAGACTAAAATATTGAGCATTGTCAGCTCTGATTGGTTGAAACACTGTCGACCTCAATTTGGTTCAAATCGTTTGTAGCTTTTAGACTTGAATATTAAGCATAGGCACCTCTGATTGGTTCCAATATTGTCAATCTCAAATTGATTCAAAACGTTTGTAGTTTTTGGACTGAAATATTAGGCAATGTCAGCTCTGATTGGTTCGAGCATTGTTGATCTCGAAATATTTGAACACTTATGTAGTTTTTGAACTGAAATGTTGAGCATTGTCAGCTTTGATTGGTTCAAACGTTGTCGATCTCAATTTGGTTCGAATTGTTCGTAGTTTTTGGAGTGAAATAATAAACGTTATCAGCTCTGATTGGTTCAAACATTGTCGATCTCAAATTGATTCAAAACGTTTGTAGTTTTTGAACTGAAATATTAGGCGATGTCAGCTCTGATTGGTTTGAACTATGTCGATCTCAAATTGGTTCGAAACTCTTGTCGTGTTAAGATTGAAATATTAAGCATTGTCAGCTCTGATCAGTTTGAACCTTATCGAACACAGATGAGTTTGAAACGTTCGTATTTTTGGGCTGAAATATTAAGCATTGTCACCTCCGATTGGTTTACACGTTGTTGATCTCAGATTGGTTGAAAACCTTTGTAGTTTTTAGACTGAAATATAATGCATTGCGAGCTCTGATTGCTTCAAACATTGTCGATCTCAAAATTGTTGAAAACGTATGTAGATTATGAACTGAAATGTTGAGCATTGTCAGCTCTGATTAGTTTGAACGTTGTCGATCTCAATTTGGTTGAAATCGTTTGTTATTTTTGGACTGAAATCTCAGACATTGTCAGCTCTGGTTGGTTCGAACATTATCGATCTCAAGTTGGTTCAAAACGTTTTTAGTTTTCAGACTGAACTATTAAGCAATCCAGCTCTGATTGGTTCAAACATTGTCGATCTCAAATTTGTTCAAAACGTTTGTAGTTTTTGGACTGAAGTAATAAGCATTGTCAGCTCTGAATGGTTCAATGATTGTCGATCTCAGATTGGTTTCAATTTTGTGTACTTTATGAACTGAAATATTAGGCAATGTCAGCTCTGATTTTTTTGAACATTGTCGATCTCAAAGTGGTTGAACAACTGGAATGTTGAGCATTAACAGCTCTGATTGGTTCAAACTTTGTCGATCTCAATTTGGTTCGAATCGTTTGTAGTTTCTGGACTGAAATAATAAGCGTTATCAGCTCTGATTGCTTCAAACATTGTCGATCTCCAATTGATTCGAAACCTTTGTAGTTTTTTGACTGAAATATTAGGCCTCGTCAACTCTGATTGGTTCAAACATTGTCGATCTCAGATAAGTTCAAAACGTTTGTAGTTTTCGAACTGAAATATCAGGCGATGTCAGCTCTGATTGGTTCGAACTTTGTCGATCTCAAATTGGTTCAAACTTCTTTTCGTGTTAAGATTTAAATATAAAGCATTGTCAGCTCTGATTGGTTGAAACCTTATCGAACACAGATTAGTTTAAAACGTTCGTATTTTTGAGCTGAAATATTAAGCATTGTCACCTCTGATTGGTTTCAACGTTGTCGATCTCGGATTGGTTAGAAACCTTTGTAGTTTTTAGACTGAAATATAATGCATTGTGAGCTCTGATTGTCCAAACATTGTCGATCTCAGATTGGTTGAAACGTTTGTAGTTTTTGGACTGAAATATTAGGCAATGTCAGCTCTGATTGGTTCGAGCATTGTTGATCTCGAAATGTTTGAACACTTATGTAGTTTTTGAACTGAAATGTTGAGCATTGTCAGCTTTGATTGGTTCAAACGTTGTCGATCTCAATTTGGTTCGAATTGTTCGTAGTTTTTGGAGTGAAATAATAAACGTTATCAGCTCTGATTGGTTCAAACATTGTCGATCTCAAATTGATTCAAAACGTTTGTAGTTTTTGAACTGAAATATTAGGCGATGTCAGCTCTGATTGGTTCGAACTATGTCGATCTCAAATTGGTTCGAAACTCTTGTCGTGTTAAGATTGAAATATTAAGCATTGTCAGCTCTGATCAGTTTGAACCTTATCGAACACAGATGAGTTTGAAACGTTCGTATTTTTGGGCTGAAATATTAAGCATTGTCACCTCCGATTGGTTTACACGTTGTTGATCTCAGATTGGTTGAAAACCTTTGTAGTTTTTAGACTGAAATATAATGCATTGCGAGCTCTGATTGCTTCAAACATTGTCGATCTCAAAATTGTTGAAAACGTATGTAGATTATGAACTGAAATGTTGAGCATTGTCAGCTCTGATTAGTTTGAACGTTGTCGATCTCAATTTGGTTGAAATCGTTTGTTATTTTTGGACTGAAATCTCAGACATTGTCAGCTCTGGTTGGTTCGAACATTATCGATCTCAAGTTGGTTCAAAACGTTTTTAGTTTTCAGACTGAACTATTAAGCAATCCAGCTCTGATTGGTTCAAACATTGTCGATCTCAAATTTGTTCAAAACGTTTGTAGTTTTTGGACTGAAGTAATAAGCATTGTCAGCTCTGAATGGTTCAATGATTGTCGATCTCAGATTGGTTTCAATTTTGTGTACTTTATGAACTGAAATATTAGGCAATGTCAGCTCTGATTTTTTTGAACATTGTCGATCTCAAAGTGGTTGAACAACTGGAATGTTGAGCATTAACAGCTCTGATTGGTTCAAACTTTGTCGATCTCAATTTGGTTCGAATCGTTTGTAGTTTCTGGACTGAAATAATAAGCGTTATCAGCTCTGATTGCTTCAAACATTGTCGATCTCCAATTGATTCGAAACCTTTGTAGTTTTTTGACTGAAATATTAGGCCTCGTCAACTCTGATTGGTTCAAACATTGTCGATCTCAGATAAGTTCAAAACGTTTGTAGTTTTCGAACTGAAATATCAGGCGATGTCAGCTCTGATTGGTTCGAACTTTGTCGATCTCAAATTGGTTCAAACTTCTTTTCGTGTTAAGATTTAAATATAAAGCATTGTCAGCTCTGATTGGTTGAAACCTTATCGAACACAGATTAGTTTAAAACGTTCGTATTTTTGAGCTGAAATATTAAGCATTGTCACCTCTGATTGGTTTCAACGTTGTCGATCTCGGATTGGTTAGAAACCTTTGTAGTTTTTAGACTGAAATATAATGCATTGTGAGCTCTGATTGGTCCAAACATTGTCGATCTGAAAAGAAAACGTTGTAGATTTGAACTGAATATCGGCATGTCAGCTCTGATTGGTTCCATTGTTGATCTCGAAATGTTGAACATTATGTAGTTTTTGAACTGAAATGTTGAATTTGGTTCGAATTGTTCGTATTGAAATAATAAACGTTATCAGCTCTGATTGGTTCAAACATTGTCGATCTCAAATTGATTCAAAACGTTTGTAGT
Source organism: Atriophallophorus winterbourni (assembly GCA_013407085.1). Taxonomy (NCBI): domain Eukaryota; kingdom Metazoa; phylum Platyhelminthes; class Trematoda; order Plagiorchiida; family Microphallidae; genus Atriophallophorus; species Atriophallophorus winterbourni. The sequence continues at coordinate 162,115 of JACCGJ010020111.1, forward strand.
TTTTGAACTGAAATATTAGGCGATGTCAGCTCTGATTGGTTCGAACTATGTCGATCTCAAATTGGTTCGAAACTCTTGTCGTGTTAAGATTGAAATATTAAGCATTGTCAGCTCTGATTAGTTTGAACCTTATCGAACACAGATGAGTTTGAAACGTTCGTATTTTTGGGCTGAAATATTAAGCATTGTCACCTCCGATTGGTTTACACGTTGTTGATCTCAGATTGGTTGAAAACCTTTGTAGTTTTTAGACTGAAATATAATGCATTGCGAGCTCTGATTGCTTCAACCATTGTCGATCTCAAAATTGTTGAAAACGTATGTAGATTATGAACTGAAATGTTGAGCATTGTCAGCTCTGATTAGTTTAAACGTTGTCGATCTCAATTTGGTTGAAATCGTTTGTTATTTTTGGACTGAAATTTCAGACATTGTCAGCTCTGATTGGTTCGAACATTATCGATCTCAAGTTGGTTCAAAACGTTTTTAGTTTTCAGACTGAACTATTAAGCAATCCAGCTCTGATTGGTTCAAACATTGTCGATCTCAAATTGGTTCAAAACGTTTGTAGTTGTTGGACTGAAGTAATAAGCATTGTCAGCTCTGAATGGTTCGATGATTGTCGATCTCAGATTGGTTTTAATTGTGTGTACTTTATGAACTGAAATATTAGGCAATGTCAGCTCTGATTTTTTTGAACATTGTCGATCTCAAAGTGGTTGAACACTCATGCAGTTTTTCAACTGGAATGTTGAGCATTAACAGCTCTGATTGGTTCAAACGTTGTCGATCTCAATTTGGTTCGAATCGTTTGTAGTTTCTGGACTGAAATAATAAGCGTTATTAGCTCTGATTGCTTCAAACATTGTCGATCTCCAATTGATTCGAAACCTTTGTAGATTTTTGACTGAAATATTAGGCCTCGTCAACTCGGATTGGTTCAAACATTGTCCATCTCAGATAAGTTCAAAACGTTTGTAGTTTTCGAAATGAAATATCAGGCGATGTCAGCTCTGATTGGTTCGAACTTTGTCGATTTCAAATTGGTTCAAACTTCTTTTCGTGTTAAGATTTAAATATAAAGCATTGCCAGCTCTGATTGGTTGAAACCTTATCGAACACAGATTAGTTTAAAACGTTCGTATTTTTGAGCTGAAATATTAAGCATTGTCACCTCTGATTGGTTTCAACGTTGTCGATCTCGGATTGGTTAGAAACCTTTGTAGTTTTTAGACTGAAATATAATGCATTGTGAGCTCTGATTGCCACAAACATTGTCGATCTCAGATTGGTTGACAACGTTTGTAGTTTTTGGACCGAAATATTAAGCATTATCAGCTCTGATTGGTTCAAACATTGTCGATCTCAAATTGGTTCACAACGTTTGTAGTTCTTGGGCTGAAATAATGAGCATTGTCTGCTCTGATTGGTCCAAAAATGGTCGATCTAGGAAGTTTGGAAACGTATGAATTTTCTCAACTAAAATGTTAAGCATTGTCAGCTCTGATTGGTTCAAACATTTTCCATCTCATATTGGTTCAAATCGTTTGTATTTTTCGGACTAAAATATTATGCATTGTCAGCTCTGATTGGTTCGAACTTTGTTGATCTTACATCGGTTCAACACTCTTGTTGTGTTAAGATTGAAATACTAAGCATTATTAGCTCTGATTGGTTTAAGCCTCATCGAACACAGATTAGTTCAAAACGTTTGTAGTTTTTGGACTGAAATATCAAGTATTTCCAGCTCTGATTGGTTCAAACGTTGTCGATCTCAGATTGGGTGAAAACCTTTGTAGTTGTTAGCCTGAAATATAATGCATTGTGAGCTCTGATTGCTTCAAACGTTGTTGATCTCAAAATGGTTGGAAACGTATGTAGATTTTGAACTGAATTGTTGAACATTGTCAGCTCTGATTAATCCAAACGATGTCGATCTCAATTTGGTTCAAATCGTTCGTAGTTTTTGGACTGAAATATTAGGCATTGTCAGCTGTGATTGGTTCAAACATTATCGATCTCAAATTGGTTCACAACGTTTCTAGTTTTTAGACTGAAATATTGAGCAATCCAGCTCTGATTGGTTCAAACATTGTCCATCTCAAATTGGTTCAAAACGTTTGGAGTTTCTGGACTGAAATTATAAGCATTGTCAGCTCTGAATTGTTTAATAATTGTCGATCTCAGATTGGTTTAAATTGTGTGTATTTTATGAACTGAAATTTTAGACAATGTCAGCTTTGATTGTTTCAAACATTAACGATCTCAGATTGGTTTGAAACGTTTGTAGTTTCTGGCACAAAATATTAAGCATTGTCAGCTATGATTGGTTCGAAAATATTCGATCTCAGATTGCTTCAGAACTTTTGTTGTTTTCAAACTGAAATATTAGGCCTTGTCAGCTGTGATTTAGTTCAAACATTGTCGATTGCAGATTGCTTGAAAACCTTTGTAGTTTTTAGACTGTAATATAATGCATTGTGAGCTCTGATTGCATCAAACCTTGTCGATCTCAGATGGGTAAAAACGTTTGTACTATTTGGACTGAAATATTGAGCATTGTCAGCTCTGATCGGTTTAAACACCATCGATTTCAAATTGGTTCAAAACGTTTGTAGTTTCTGGACTGAAATATTGAGCATTGTCAGCTCTGATTGGTTCAAACATTGTCGATCTGAGATTGGTTCAAAACGTTTGTAGTTCTTGGGCTGAATTACTGAGCATTGTCAGCTCTGATAGGTGCAAACGTTGTCGATTCCAGATAGGTTCAAAACGTTTGTAGATATTCGACTGAAATATTAAGCATTGTCAGCTCTGAATGGTTCAGAAATTGTCGATCTAGAATATTTGGAAACGTATGAAGTTTCTGAACCAAAATGGTAAGCATTGTCAGCTCTGATTGGTTCACACATTGTCGATCTCAGATTGGTTCAAATCGTTTGTAGCGCTGATTGTTTCAGATATGATTGATTCCCGATCGCTTCAGAACTTTTGTTGTTTTCAAAATGAAATATTAGGCCTTGTCAGCTGTGATTTACTTCAAACATTATCGATCTCAGATTGCTTTGAAAGGTTTGTAGTTTTAGAACTGGAATATTAGGCCTCATCATCTCTGATTGGTTCAAACATTATCGATCTCAGATTTGTTTAAAAGGTTTGTAGTTTGTGGACTAAAATAATGAGCATTGTCAGCTCTGATTGGTTCAAACACCGTCGATTTCAGATTGGTTCAAAACGTTTGTAGTTTTTGGACTGAAATATTAAGTGATTCCAGCTCTGATTGGTTCAAACATTGTCGATCTCAGATTGGTTCGAAAAGTTTGTACTTCTTGAGCTGAAATATTGAGCATTGTCAGCTCAACGTGGTTCAAACATTGTCGATCACAGAGTGGTTAAAAACGTTTGTAGTTTCTAGACTGAAATATTGAGCATTGTCAGCTCTCATTGATTCAAACACTTTCGACCTCAATTTGGTTCAAATCGTTTGTAGCTTTTAGACTTGAATATTAAGCATAGGCACCTCTGATTGGTTCCAATATTGTCGATCTCAAATTGATTCAAAACGTTTGTAGTTTTTGGACTGAAATATTAGGCGATGTCAGCTCTGATTGGTTCGAACTATGTCGATCTCAAATTGGTTCGAATTTCTTGTCGTGTTAAGATTGAAATATTAAGCATTGTCAGCTCTGATTAGTTTGAACCTTATCGAACACAGATTAGTTTGAAACGTTCGTATTTTTGGGCTGAAATATTAAGCATTGTCACCTCCGATTGGTTTACACGTTGTTGATCTCAGATTGGTTGAAAACCTTTGTAGTTTTTAGACTGAAATATAATGCATTGCGAGCTCTCATTGCTTCAACCATTGTCGATCTCAAAATTGTTGAAAACGTATGTAGATTATGAACTGAAATGTTGAGCATTGTCAGCTCTGATTAGTTTAAACGTTGTCGATCTCAATTTGGTTGAAATCGTTTGTTATTTTTGGACTGAAATTTCAGACATTGTCAGCTCTGATTGGTTCGAACATTATCGATCTCAAGTTGGTTCAAAACGTTTTTAGTTTTTAGACTGAAATATTAAGCAATCCAGCTCTGATTGGTTCAAACATTGTTGATCTCAAATTGGTTCAAAACGTTTGTAGTTTCTGGACTGAAATAATAAGCATTGTCAGCTCTGAATGGTTCAATGATTGTCGATCTCAGATTGGTTTTAATTGTGTGTACTTTATGAACTGAAATATTAGGCAATGTCAGCTCTGATTGGTTCGAACATTGTCGATCTCAAAGTGGTTGAACACTCATGTAGTTTTTGAACTGGAATGTTGAGCATTAACAGCTCTGATTGGTTCAAACGTTGTCGATCTCAATTTGGTTCAAATCGTTTGTAGTTTCTGGACTGAAATAATAAGCGTTATCAGCTCTGATTGCTTCAAACATTGTCGATCTCAAGTTGATTTGAAACCTTTGTAGTTTTTTGACTGAAATATTAGGCCTCGTCAACTTTGATTGGTTCAAACATTGTCGATCTCAGATTAGTTCAAAACGTTTGTAGTTTTCGAACTGAAATATCAGGCGATGTCAGCTCTGATTGGTTCGAACTTTGTCGATCTCAAATTGGTTCAAACTTCTTTTCGTGTTAAGATTTAAATATAAAGCATTGTCAGCTCTGATTGGTTGAAACCTTATCGAACACAGATTAGTTTAAAACGTTCGTATTTTTGAGCTGAAATATTAAGCATTGTCACCTCTGATTGGTTTCAACGTTGTCGATCTCGGATTGGTTAGAAACCTTTGTAGTTTTTAGACTGAAATATAATGCATTGTGAGCTCTGATTGGTCCAAACATTGTCGATCTGAAAATGGTTGAAAACGTATGTAGATTATGAACTGAAATGTTGATCATTGTCAGCTCCGATTAGTTTGAACTTCGTCGATCTCAAATTGTTTCAAATCGTTTGTAGTTTTTGAACTGAAAAATTAGGCATTGTCAGCTCTGATTGGTTCAAACATTATCGATCTCAAATTGGTTCACAACGTTTTTAGTTTTTAGACTGAAATATTAAGCAATCCAGCTCTGATTGGTTCAAACATTGTCGATCTCGAATTGTTTCAAAACGTTTGTAGTTTTTGAACTAAAATAATAAGCATTGTCAGCTCTGAATAATTCAATGATTGTCTATCTCAGATTAGTTTAAATTGTGTGTATTTTATGAACTGAAATATAAGCAATGTCAGCTTTGATTGTTTCAAACATTGTCGATCTCAGATTGGTTTGAAACGTTTGTAATTTCTGGCTTGAAATATTAAGAATTGTCAGCTATGATTGATTCGAAAATATTCGATCTCAGATTGGTTCAGAACGTTCGTAGTTTTTCGACTGAAATATTAAGCATTGTCAGCTCTGATTGGTTCAAAAATTGTCGATCTAGAATGTTTGGAAACGTATGGAGTTTGTGAACTAAAATGTTGCGCATTGTCAGCTCTGATTGGTTTAAACATTGTCGATCTCAGATTGCTTCAAATCGTTTGTAGTTTTTGTACTACAATATTATGCATTGTCAGCTCTGATTGGTTCAAATATGATTGATCTCAGATTGCTTCAGAACTTTTGTAGTTTTCCAACTGAAACATTAGGCCTCGTCAGCTGTGATTGGTTCATACATTATCGATCTCAGATTGGTTTAAAAGGTTTGAAGTTTTAGAACTGGAATATAAGGCCTCATCATCTCTGATTGGTTCAAACACTGTCGATCTCAGATTGGTTGACAACGTTTGTAGTTTTTACACTGAAATATTAGGCATTGTCAGCTCTGATTGGTACAAACATTGTCGATCTCAAATTGGTTCACAACGTTTGTAGTTTTTGGACTAAAATATTATGCATTGTCAGCTCTGATTGGTTCGAACTTTGTTGATCTCAAAATGGTTCAACACTCTTGTTGTGTTAATATTGAAATACTAAGCATTTTTAGCTCTGATTGGTTTAAGCCTTATCGAACACAGACTAGTTTGAAACATTTGTAGTTTTTGGACTGAAATATCAAGTATTTTCAGCTCTGATTGGTTCAACCGTTGTCGATCTCAGATTGGGTGAAAACCTTTGTAGTTGTTAGCCTGAAATATAATGCATTGTGAGCTCTGATTGCTTCAAACATTGTCGATCTCAAAATGGTTGGGAACGTATTTAGATTTTGAACTGAATTGTTGAGCATTGTCAGCTCTGATTAGTCCAAACGATGTCGATCTCAATTTGGTTCAAATCGTTCGTAGTTTTTGAACTGAAATATCAGGCATTGTCAGCTCTGATTGGTTCAAACGTTATCGATCTCAAATTGGTTCACAACGTTTTTAGTTTTTAGACTGAAATATTAAGCAATCCAGCTCTGATTGGTTCAAACATTGTCGATCTAGAATGTTTGGAAACGTTTGGAGTTTGTGAACTAAAATGTTGCGCATTGTCAGCTCTGATCTGTTCAAACATTGTTGATCTCATATTGCTTCAAATCGTTTGTTGTTTTTGGACCACAATATAATGCATTGTTAGCTCTGATTGGTTCAAACATAATCGATCTCAGATTGCTTCAGAACTTTTGTAGTTTTCCAACTGAAACATTAGGCCTCGTCAGCTGTGATTAGTTCAAACATTATCGATCTCAGATTGGTTTGAAAGGTTTGTAGTTTTAGAACTGAAATATAAGGCCTCATCATCTCTGATTGGTGTCAAACATTGTCGATCTCAGATTGGTTGACAACGTTTGTAGTTTTTGGACCGAAATATTAAGCATATCAGCTCTGATTGGTTCAAACATTGTCGATCTCAATTTGGTTCACAACTTTTCATTTCTGCATTGTCAGCTCTGATTGGTTCAAACATTGTCGATCTCAGATTGGTTGACAACGTTTGTAGTTTTTGGACCGAAATATTAAGCATTATCAGCTCTGATTGGTTCAAACATTGTCGATCTCAATTTGGTTCACAACTTTTGTATATTTCGGACTAAAATATTATGCATTGTCAGCTCTGATTGGTTCGAACTTTGTTGATCTCAAAATGGTTCAACACTCTTGTTGTGTTAAGATTGAAATACTAAGCATTATTAGCTATGATTGGTTTAAGCCTTATCGAACACAGATTAGTTTAAAACGTTTGTAGTTTTTGGACTGAAATATCAAGTATTTTTAGCTCTGATTGGTTCAAACGTTGTCGATCTCAGATTGGGTGAAAACATTTGTAGTTGTTAGCCTGAAATATAATGCATTGTGAGCTCTGATTGCTCCAAACATTGTCGATCTAAAAATGGTTGAAAACGTATGTAGATTTTGAACTGAATTGTTGAGCATTGTCCGCACTGATTAGTCCAAACGATGTCGATCTCAAATTGGTTCACAACGTTTTTAGTTTTTAGACTGAAATATTGAGCAATCCAGCTATGATTGGTTCGAACATTGTCCATCTCAAATTGGTTCAAAACGTTTGGAGTTTTTGGACTGAAATTATAAGCATTGTCAGCTCTAAATTGTTCAATGATTGTCGATCTCAGATTGGTTTAGATTGTGTGTATTTTATAAACTGAAATTTTAGACAATGTCAGCTTCGATTGTTTTAAACATTGTCGATCTCAGATTGGTTTAAAACGTTTGTAGTTTCCGGCTTAAAATATTGAGCATTGTCAGCTATGATTAGTTCGAAAATATTCGATCTCAGATTGGTTCAAAACGTTCGTAGATTTTAGACTTAAATATTCAGCATTGTCATTTCTGATAGGTTCGAACATAGTCGATCTCAGATTCGTTGGAATCGATTATACTTTTTGGACTGAAATATTAAGCATTGTCAGCTCTGATTGGTTCAAACACCGTCGATATCAGATTGGTTCCAAACGTTTGTAGTTTTTTGAAAGAAATATTAGGCATTGTCAGCTCTGAGTGGTTCAGAAATTGTCGATCTAAAATTTTTGGAAACGTTTGAAGTTTGTGAACTAAAATGTTGAGCATTGTCAGCTCTGATTGATTTAAACATTGTCGATCTCAGATTGCTTCAGATCGTAAGTTGATACTGGACTAAAATATTATGCATTGTCAGCTTTGATTGGGGCCAACACCGTCGATTTCAGATTGGTTCAAAACGTTTGTAGCTTTTGCACGGAAATAATAGGTATTTCCAGCTCTGATTGGTTCAAACATTGTCGATCTCAGATTGGTTCAAAACGTTCGTATTTTTTGTGCTGAAATATTGAGCATTGTCAGCTCCAATAGGTTCAAACATTGTCGATCTCAGTTTGGTAAAAACGTTTGTACTTTTTGGACTGAATTATTAAGGATTGTCAGCTCTGATTGGTTCAAACACCGTCGATTTCAGATTGGTTCAAAACGTTTGTAGTATTTGAACTGAAATATTAAGTATTTTCAGCTCTGATTGGTTCCAACATTGTCGATCTCAGATTAGTTCAAAACGTATGTAGTTTCTTGGGCTGAAATATTGAGCATTGTCAGCTCTGATAGGTTCAAACGTTGTCGATTTCAGATTGGTTGAAAAAACGTTTGTAGTTTCTGGACTAAAATAATAAGCATTGTCAGCTCTGATTGGTTCAAACACTGTCGATTTCAGATTGATTCAAAACGTTTGTAGTTTTTAGACTGAAATATTAGGCATTTTCAGCTCTGATTGGTTCAAACATTGTCGATCTCAGATTGGTTTAAAGCGTTTGTAGTTCTTGGGCTGAAATGTTGAGCATTGTCAGTTCTGATTGGTTCAAAATTTGTCGATCTAGAATGTTTGGAAACGTATGAAGTTTCTCAACTAAAATGTTAGGCACTGTCAGCTCTGATTGGTTCAAACATTGTCGATCTCAGATTGGTTCAATTCGTTTCTCGTTTCTCGACTAAAATATTATGCATTGTCTGCTCTGATTGGTTCAAATATGATCGATCTCAGATTGCTTCAGAACTTTCGTAGTTTTTGAACTGAAAAATTAGGGCTCGTCAGCTGTGATTGGTTTAAACATTATTGATCTCAGATTGGTTTGAGAGGTTCGTAGTTTTAGAACTGGAATATTTGGCCTCATCATCTCTGATTGGTTCAAACATTATCGATCTCAGATTTGTTTGAAAGTTTTGTAGTTTGTGGAATAAAATAATGAGCATTGTAAGCTCTGATTTGTTTAAACACCGTCGATTTCAGATTGGTTCAAAACGTTTGTAGTTTTTGGACTAAAATAATAATCATTGTCAGCTAAGATTGGTTCAAACACCGTCGATTTCAGATTGGTTTAAAACGTTTTTAGTTTTTGTACTGAAATATTGAGTATTTTAAGCTCTGATTAGTTCAAACATTGTGGGTCTCGAATTGGTTCGAAAAGTTTGTAGTTCTTGGGCTGAAATATTGAGCATTGTCAGCTCTAATTGGCTCAAACATTGTCGATCTCAGATTGGTTCAGAACGTTTGTAGTTCCTAGACTGAAATATTGAGCATTGTCAGCTCTGATTTTTCAAGCATTGTCCATCTCAATTTGGTTCAAATCGTTTGTAGCATTCCGACTAAAATATTAGGCATTGTGACCTCTGATTGGTGCAAACATTGTCGATCTCAAATTGATTCAGAACGTTTGTAGTTGTTGGACTGAAATATTAGGCACGTCAACTGAGATTGGTTCAAACAATGTCGATCTCAGATTGTTCCAAAACGTTTGTAGATTTTGAAATGAAATATTAGGCAATGTCAGTTCTGATTGGTTCGAACATTGTCGATCTCGAAATGGTTAGACACGTATGTAGTTTTTGAACTGGAATGTTGAGCATTGCCAGCTCTGATTGGTTCAAACGTTGTTGATCTCAATTTGGTTCAAATCGTTTGTAGTTTTTGGACTGAAATATAAAGCGTTATCAGCTCTGATTGGTTCAAACATTGTCTATCTGAAATTGATTCGAAACGTTTGTAGTTCTTGGACTGAAATATTTGGCCTCGTCAACTCAGATTGATTCGAACATTGTCGAACTCAAATTAAGTCGAAACTTTTGTAATATTTGAACTGAAATATTAGGCGATGTCAGCTCTGATTGGTTCGAACTTTGTCGATCTCAAATTGATTAAAAACTCTTGTTGTGTTAGGATTGAAATAATAAGCATTGTCAGCTCTGATTGGTTTAAACCTTATCGAACACAGATAAGTTTAAAACGTTTGTAATTTTTAGGCTGAAATATTAAGCAATGTCACCTCTGATTGGATCGAAATTTGTCGATCTTAGATTGGATATAAACGTTTGTAGTTTAAGACTGAAATATAATGCTTTGTGAGCTCTGATTGCTTCAAACATCGTCGATGTCAAAATGGATGAAAAAGTATGTAGATTTTAAACTGAAATGTTGAGCATTGTCAGCTCTGATTGGTTCAAACGTTGTCGATCTCAATTTGGTTCAAATCGCTTGTAGTTTTTTGACTGATATATTAGGCATTGTCAGCACTGATTGGTTCAAAAATTATCGATCTCAAATTGATTCACAACGTTTTTAGTTTTCAGACTGAAATATTAAGCAATCCAGCTCTGATTGGTTCACACATTGTCGATTTCGAATTGGTTCAAAACGTTTGTAGTTTTTGGACTGAAATAATACGCATTGTCAGCTCTTAATGGTTCAATGGTTGTCGATCTTAGATTGGTTTAAATTGTTTGTATTTTATTAACTGAAATATTTAGCAATGTTAGCTTTCATTGTTTCCAACATTGTGGATCTCAGATTGGTTTGAAACGTTTGTAGTTGCTGGCTTGAAATATTGAGCATTGTCAGCTATGATTTGTTCGGAAATATTGGATCTCAGATTGGTTCAAAACGCTCGTAGTTTTTGGACTTAAATATCCAGCATCGTCAGCTCTGATTGGTTCAAACATTGTCGATTTCAAATCGGGTTATATCGATTGTTATGTTAAGACTGAATTTTTTAGCATTGTCAGCTCTGATCGGTGTAAACATTGTGGATCTCAGATTTGTTTACAACGTTCGTATTTTGGGACTCGTTTATTAGGCATTGTTAGCTATGATTGGTTCAAAAATTGTCGATTTCAAATTGATTTGAATCGTTTGTTATTTTTGGACTGAAATATTGAGCATTGTCAGCTCTGATCGGTTCGAACATTATCGATCTGAGATTGGTTCAAAATGTTTGTAGTTTTTGGGCTGAAATATAAGTCATTGTCAGCCCTGATTAGTTCGAACATTGTCGATCTAATATTTGTTCCGAAGGTTTGTAGTTTGTGGATTAAAATGATGAGAATTGTCAGCTCTGAATGGTTCACACACTGTCGATCTCAGATTGGTTCTAAACGTTTTTAGTTTTTAAGCTGAAATATAACGCATTGTCAGCTGTGATTGTTTCAAACATTGTCGATCTCAGATTGGTTAAAAACGTTGGTACTCTTTGAACTGGAATATTGAGCATTTTCAGCTCTGATTGCTTCAAACATCGTCGACCTGAGATTGGTTCCAGAGGTTTGTAGTTTATGGACTAAAATAATAAGCATTGTCAGCTCTGATTGGTTCAAACACTGTCGATTTCAGATCGGTTCAAATAGTTTGTAGTATTTGACTGAAATGTTGAGCATTTTCAGCTCTGATTAGTACAAACATTGTCGATCTCAGATTGGTTCAAAACGTTTGTAGTACTTGGGCTGAAATATTGAGCATTGTCAGCTCTGATAGGTTCAAACGTTGTCGATTCCAGATAGGTTCAAAACGTTTGTAGTTTTTTGACTGAAATATTAAGCCTTGTCAGCTCTGATTGGTTCGAAAATTATCGACCTGAGATTGGTTCAAGAGGTTTTTAGTTTGT
>JACCGJ010020112.1:0-19157 GCA_013407085.1 Atriophallophorus winterbourni
TGCTATCGTTGTTAGACCAACAAGTTCAAGTTCAAGTTGCACAGTCTAAGAAAATTGCATCTCTTGAAAGTAGACTGCTCCGGTTATAAAACAGCCATGGTTCTCTGTGTACTCGTCAACAGTCCGAGTTGAAAAGGGTTGCTGTTCCTTCTGTCCCGAAAGCGAAGCACACATTTGGGTCGTTGGTTGCTGGAATCTCATCTGTAACTGAAACACCGATGACATTTGCTACAACTGCTGCTTCTGCGGCGATCTCCACTGGTTCTACGTACACACCCGTTCATACGATTCCGGGGATTGCAAAAGACAACACTCGTGCCAAGTTCACAGCAGTGAAGAAAGTGGCCACCACAACAAGCTCCCGTTGCAATGAGGTGCTAACCGTGATATGCACCAATGTGCCAGAGGCAAATTCGCCTTGTTCCAAAACTCGCCAGGTGCAAGATGCACAACAGTGGCAGACGATATGTGACTCAATGAAGGTTTCTGCAGAGGCCGGGAACATTGTACGTCTGTCCAGGCACCATAAATCATTACATATTGGCGAGCCTAGACTATTGCGAATCACCCTAACATCCTTGGAGGATGTTGAATCCGTCTTACTTTCTGCATACACTGTGCGCAAAAGCAACTCACCCATCCACATATTTCCGGACGTGTCATGGGCTGAGCGACAAGCCAAGAAAGAAACGAACTTCAACTGGAAGCTGGAGAATGACAAGAAAAGCGTTTTTATTCATGGCGTTCCAGAACTAAATGACGATGATGTCAATAAAAACACTACACACGACTGCGAGCAGTGGCGTTTCATACAACAGCAAAGCAAAATCACTGACACTCTGACTATTGGTTTGAAACGTTTACCTGTTTCCCCCAGTTACAAGGGCTCTGGGCCCCGCATACTCAAAGTAACTTTTCAATCAGAATCCATGGTGAATGATGCGTTACAGAGTTGGTACCGATACAAACGTTTTGCACCTTCCGAGATTCGCCTCCGTTCTGCCCTCGATAAAAAGCGAATCGACAAGCTTCAGGGTGATTCTGCCGATAAAACTGTTGATGCCTCAAAAAACTTAGGCCAGCCGGTCCTATTAGGATCGGCGTAATGGACGCCCAAAACAACTCTGCAGACTCCGCCCTATCGCGCGAAAGCCTGAAGTGTTTCTATGCGAACGCCCAAGGTCTACTCAGTAAACTTCCTGAACTTCGTCTTCGACACGCTGCTCAACGCTTCGACGTAATAGCTGTGACTGAGACATGGTTATCATCTTCCGTTGCAGACGCCGAAATTTCACTTCCTGGTATGATTGTCATTCGGAAAGATCGTCCCTCCAAGGGTGGTGGAGTTCTTTTGTACCATAACTCCTCACTCCACTGTGAACCACTATCTCACATTCATCTGCAAACCATAGATTCACTGTGGTGCCGCTTGCAGCTTAGAAACAGTGACTCTTCTCTACTGACTGTGATCTACCGCCCACCAAATGCTCAACCTGTTGCTGATGTCAACCTATTACACTCCTTGCGATTCGCCTTATCAATGCAACATAGTCACGTCTTGTTGATGGGAGATTTCAATTCACCCAGTTTGACTGTTGAACCCTCCCGCGATACTTTTGCTTGGGAGCTGCGTGAACTGATAGGAAGTCACCCTTTGTACAATCACGTGACTGAACCGACACGTTTTCGTGGAACTGACACGCCTTCTCTATTGGACTTCTTACTGACGAATGAGGAGTTGATGATTGAGGAAATCTCGAGTGAAACTCCGTTAGGCAAAAGCGACCATATAGTTTTAACTTTTGACTTTGTGTGCTATGCTAACTACCTCAAACATGAGGACTCTCAGTTACGGACGGTCACTGACTACGGCATTTTCTATGACGTTGTAGCCGCCAATAAATTCGATTTCATGTTAGAGGACGGTCCGGATTCAGTTTGGCAAAATTTTGTTACCAAGTGGCACCAGATGCTAGAGCTTTCTTCAGTCTCAAAACCCGTCCTGCGAAAAACCACCGACACATTCATTCGGAGCAGAACTCGTAAATGGATGTGCCGCAGAAATGCTGCATGGACTGAGTTCAAACTGACACAGCTGCCTAATGATTGGGAGTGTTACAGAAAATTACGAAATCATTCCACGGGACTGGTGCGCCAGGATAAATTTGATTATCAAAGTAAACTCACCGGTCAATTCCTGGAAAACAATAAGCTCTTGTACAAATTTATCAACAATAAACGGAAGGTTCAGACTGGTATCCTTTCACTTACCACCAGTATAGGTTCCACGACGACATCAAAGGATGCGGCAAATGTTTTAAGATCACATTACATGCCGATTTTCCAAAACCCCTCTCTAATTTTCCCCATGCTTTTGACTCCATCATCTCAACCTTCTTGTATTATGTTTTCTGCCAGCAAAGTTCGGGAAAAAATCATGCAACTTCGACTCAACTCATCACCGGGTATCGACTGTATCACACCGAAAGCATTGTGCGCAGTTGCCGATCAACTTTGCGAACCTGTCGCGGCTTATTTCCAAAAATTGATGGATAACTCTGAAGTCCCTACTGGTTGGAAGGAAGGTATCATCACTCCCATTTTCAAAGGTGGAAGCCGTAGTGATCCTGCCAATTACCGTCCAGTCACCCTTTTCCCAGTGTTATCCAAGGTGATGGAAGCCATTGTTGCCGATGAAATTATGGCTTTTGTGAATAGTTCCTATTTCATCGCTGCAGAACAACATGGATTTCGTAAAGGGCATTCTTGTACCACAAATTTGCTTTTAGCCAGAAACTACTGGACTAAAGCTGCTGACGAAGGTCAGGGTATAGACGTCATTTACTTGGATTTCTCTAAGGCATTTGACCGAGTTGACCATGCGATATTGCTTCACAAGCTGCAAGCATTGGGTATTCCACCCGTGTTGCTGTCCTGGGTTGCTGAATTCCTACGTTCGAGAAACCTTCGGGTGCGTGTTAGACAGACCCTTTCAGAGCCATTCCCAATTCAGTGCGGAGTACCTCAGGGGTCAGTTCTTGGCCCGCGTTTATTTTTGATATTTATCAACGACATTGGTGGGTACGTCGAATCACCATTTCTCCTTTTCGCGGATGATATCAAGATATGGCGCGTCATCAACTCACCCAGCGATACAAGGAAACTTCAATTCGACTTGGATTCATTACACGCATGGTCTACGATCAATCGCATACCATTCAACACTGAAAAATGCAACGCATTGCGCATTCGTCTTCCTGGAAACCCTGGCTATAATCTGGGTGGCAAGATGCTCGCTGTCACGATGCAAGAAAAAGATCTTGGGGTGATTATACAAAATGACTTGGGCTGCTCTGCTCAGTGTAGTAGAGCTTCAACCGTGGCAAATAGAAACGTTGGGCTTTTAAAACGTGCGTTCGGAACAATCGATCCACGTCTCTTCCCGTTTCTTCTTCAGGCGTACATCAGGCCACACTTGGAGTATGCTGTCTCCGTCTGGAACCCATGGTTGAAACGTGACCAGCACGCCCTAGAACAGCCGAAGAGACGTTCTACGAAGCTTGTCAAGGGGCTTAGCTCCGTCAGCTATGAGGAACGTCTTACGACTCTACAATT
Organism: Atriophallophorus winterbourni; assembly: GCA_013407085.1. Taxonomy (NCBI): domain Eukaryota; kingdom Metazoa; phylum Platyhelminthes; class Trematoda; order Plagiorchiida; family Microphallidae; genus Atriophallophorus; species Atriophallophorus winterbourni. The sequence goes on from JACCGJ010020112.1 coordinate 3,616, forward strand.
ATTCTCTACAAACTATCGTCGTATCCGAGGCGATCTGATCCTTGCGTATCGGATATTGACGGAAGAAACTCACCCATGTAGGGGTATGCTTAAAATGGCCCATACTCAGCAAATCGTGGTCATCACTTGAAGTTAGCTCATCTGCATAGTAGATTGGACTGCCGCAGATACTCCTTTGCCGTCCGGATTCCTCGTGCTTGGAACGCACTACCCCTTTCGGTTATTTCTGCCCCATCCCTTATTATTTTTAAAAACGCCTTGACCTCCATTTTTATCAGACGATACACAATTCTTGATTATGCTTTTTTACGCTTATATTCTTTGTGATACTGCACCATATCCTTCCCTCTTTCCACAGCGTTTCCCGTCCCAGCAAATGTGGATCACATTTCCCTTCGACCACTTTGCTGAACTGCTGAAACTTCTTCAGACCCAATATCCCAGTATCGGAAGTCCAAGCGCACGCAGTCTCAGCTGACCCTGTTCCGGAGGATGTGGTGGGTAGCGGTGTCCCGGGTTGACGCCCTACCTGTCCAAATGCCACAAAAATCCACTGATGGTGCAGGCTAACGCGAATGTGGCCCGCTATAAGGCCTTGGAAACTCGAACATTTTACTATTCTTTTCTTTTCGACCCACGGCACAATCCACCCTGCGGTTTGTACAAGCTCCCCGCTTTTATACCGTAATAAACTATTGACTATTGACTATTGACATTAACTCTTAGTCACATTTTTGTCCTGCGCAACATGAACCTGACCTGACCTCAAAGATCAAAAATGCGCAAATTCAAATATTGACTTTCAAACTAGTTGAAGATTTTAGTATTTTAATATGCTGCGAAAGAGCTCTCAAAAACAACAGGATCCAAATAGAGTAAAGCATAATAATTGCATTGGTTAATGTTCGAATTTCAAACATATGGGCCATATTATCCCTAAGCATGTAACATCTGTTCAGTTCAGTTCTGTTTGCACAGGACAGTATTTGGCTAACGAGACAATCAAGCGTCCAGAATTTCTTTCGGTGCGAAGCTGCAGAGAAGCACTAACCACTTCCTAAACGTTTTTTCCTTTTTGTCTATTTGAAACCTTCGACGAACACGACGCCAAAAGATTATCCGTATTGTATTTAGGGAGCAGCGCGACATAGCCGACGCTGGAAAATTAAAAATAAATTTCTCTTCACCAGTACGTTGAGAAGTCAGCTAGAAAAGAATTGTGTATATTAAAAAACGGAATTCTAGCATTTAGTTCATTTAGCAGACAACGCTAAATAAGGTGAACTACCTAATTTTGAATCGCGATTAAAGGGAGTAAACAGGAAAAAGCTTACACCAGATGCGGTCCAACCCCTGCCTAAAACTCGCCACAGAACTGCAGTATATAAGTTCTTCTGGAAGCCGATTCCAGAAATTTAGCACTCTGAGGCTGAAAATGTTTTTCCGGGATTCTAGTCTACATCGCTCATTAGCAAGTTTGAATGAATGTCCGCAGGTGCCCAGCTCGGATCTTAAGGCAAAGAAGTCGTTCATGATAACGCTTCTAACACCTTCAAGATCTTGAAGGTTTCAAATAAGTCACCTCTCAAACGACGGCGCGTAAGTGACAAAAGATATAAGGACTTCAGGCGTGCAGCGTAAGGTTTCTCTCACTGACCCCAATCATGCGAGTTGCGAGACGCTGTACGCTTTCGAGTCGAACGATGTCCTCCTTGTAGTAAGGGCACCACCCCTAGACACAATATTCTGAATGCTACTGAACTAATGCCTTGCAAAGTGGCAGGAATACATCAGTCTTCCGCTGGGAAACACGAATCTCAGCCGAAAGAGCACTTTGCGAGCACGTTGAGCTACAGCTGTGCATTGTTCCTCCCATTTGAAGTCAGTCCTAACTAGTACTCACAAATCCCTGACACGCTGCGTGGCGCTAACAGTGAGAGAATTTCCCGACACCTGGACCAAATCTTATCAACTAGTGATGACAAGAGTTGGCTCTTATTAAGGTTCAGTGGGAGGTCCCACTTTCATGACCAGTTTATGACCCGTTCAAGGTCGTGAATCAGGGTATCGTCATCCGTTTATCTAATGAATTTCACACCATCCGAGAAAATGAAGCATGGGCACTTCAATGCAGACGACAAGTCATCATAAAAATCACGAATAGAAGAGGGCCGAGTACCGACCCTTAGGGTACCCCACTGATCACGTCGGTTTGGTTCGACAGCGTAGATCCTACCCGAACTCTGAATGTCCTACCTGTAAGAAAGACCTTTATCCAAGCAAGTAGACTACCTTGTATGCCTTTTCTGCCAGCTCAATCTTTAGATACTTGTGGCAATTGAATAGGAACGACATCAACCCGGTACACAGCTACTCACTACATACTCAAGATTTTGATCCAATTGAATTGCAGTTAATTTATTTGCAATAATAGTTACTTCGAAAGAAGTTACAGGCAACATTGCAGGTGTGGATATCATATAAATAAGCCTCGTGGTTGAATTGAGTCGATGAAGGTTTCAAAAAAGAAAAATACAGCCATGTTTACCGTATAAAAAATATATATTTTATAACGATGTGCACTCAATATAAATACCAATAAAAGTAAAGAAAAAGATGATGTACCCTTAAAAATAGATCTTGTTTTAACAAGCAGTGAACAAGACATTATTAAAATGATCTACGATAGTCCACTGGGACTATATGATCCCATCGTCATTAGGGTTTGACTATCTGTTCCGAACTGTAAAAACTATTGATGCGAGTATAACAGTTAGACGGATCGATATTATGAATTTAAGTGCGGCTTTGTTAAGCGCGATTAACCGCGAACCGGAAGCCACCAATATACATGTGTTTTGTATATGGTTATTAAATCATTTCGTGAACCAATCGAAGTGAACGCTACATTTGTCCACAAGAACTAAAGAAAACCTAGATTTAAACATAGACGACGAACTCGTAAATGGATACAGGTTCGAAAGGTTGCTTAGCGGCAGAATTGTCAAAACCCATCATCAGTGGTTTCAGAAACATTTGTTTACAGAGGAATGAAGTAAGCAAATTTTTCACCTAAGACGAGTTGTGCTACAAAGAACTGATATTACGAGTGTTGACGTTCAACCCAAAAAATCATCTATCGTAATGTTAACGATCAAGCTTGATAAATAATGAGTTGCGTCTGTGAACATGTCCGCGGGACGAAAAACAACTATCTCATAAACTCCTGTGGCTCATACCAATTTTATTCATCTGTACTCAGTCTGATGGAGCATTAAGTTGGCTAACGGCACGATATTTTCTTCAAAAGTGTGTTTTGCGTTTTTTGAGAAAATGATAATTTGATGTCTATTTTATCCGGTACCATAATTTATTTGGTCTAAAAATAATTATTTCTCTAAAACTAAAGGAGTTTTTGGAGGACTGGTTAGAAATAATTTTTCCTAAGTCGCAAGATGACCCGTAATACGCCGACATTCAACTCATGGTTACAAGCAGTTTAGCTAAGAACCACCCGCCATCTTGTATACCGATTGAAAGGTCAAGAAAGGGGCTTAAAAGTAATTTATTTCTTACAATGAAATGTTTAATCACGGTCACAATTGGCGCGAAAATGGAGATCATTTTTCATGCTTAAACGCGCTCTGATTGGACCACAGCTTCGGCTTCAATCTTCGAACTCATTTTTCTCAAATGTTGAATTTCAGTCGCGGTGTGAATATTGCTTTCGCAAAATGTTTGTGGTGAACGTTGAGATAACAAATGAAACTTAGCACGTGTATTTAAAACTTGCAAAGGAGCGCAATTAAAGTGTTTTGAACAGTGTATCTCTTTTACTTTTGAACCTATGTTGGTTGTGAGTGCGCTTTTTCTTACGCATACCTTTTATAAATATTTGTCTCGCATGCGCAATTACTCAAACACGGTTGACTTATGTCTTTTGCATTTTATTGCACCCCAAACATTACGAAAATCATGTAATAATACTTGCATTTTTTGCCCAAAACTAAGTTGAGCAAAATGAGTGTTTTTCTAAAAAAAATAATTTTCATACTTACCAAACCCTTGTTTTGCAAGGAAATCACATCAAATTAAAAACATCATTACGCCTTCATATAAACAAACAGCACACAAAATTGCAAATAATTCCATTGAATACTTTTTGAGATAAAAATTTGAGCGTAACATCATCATTTTTCCATGCCGCTAGCCACCTTAAAATAGCATCCCAAATCAATACATTTTAAAGACAGTTGCTCTCAGTGAAATATATGTCATGCTTGAAATCGTCCTTCATACATTATTAAATTAAAAATCAGTTAAGTTTTTCATGGCCGACGAAATAACTTCGCTGATATTAAAGCGATGTGCGCATTTGTTATACAAACCACTCAATTCAATTCAATTCAATTCCATTTTAATGGTCTAAAAAGCATATAGCTTTACAAAAAACCACAGAATAATATGGCAACAACGAATAATATAACAAGCAAAAATGGGATTTGGTTGTTTACTGAGCAGTTCAAGAATCAATTAAAAATCCAAAGGACAGAAATTGTTTTCGATTGATGGGATAACAAATGTAGATGCATGGTGTTAAGATGTATAGTTTTCTTTCTAGCCTGGAGGTTGACCAGATCCTTCTGGAGAAGTTCGCAGGCTTACGACTTACTTATCTTCGACCACACTTTTATACCGTCCGAGGACTGATCCCTGAGGCACTCCACTTTTCACGGCTATCGACTTCGATAGAGCACCGACCACATAGACTTGAACAAGCCGATCAATCAGGTAATTTTCTAAACTGATTTGGTAATGTTTTCTATCATTTCGAATAAGGCAGTCACACATATTTCGCTATGACGTGTAATTGCACCAAGTTAGCCCAGATGGATAGTCCAAGTGTTTGTAACAGGCAGTGTCACGCTTACACATACATTTTTAAGTACTGCTTCTGAGAGAATTTTTGGACACTGTTTGCTGCTTATTATTTTTACGTTAGGTGATAAATCAATGATAATACGAAGTTGGCTATAAAAGTTCTTCGATTTTCTTTGTTGATTTGAGTTCAAGGAATTCCTATCGATTTGCTGTAATAAGAGCTCGAAGCAAGTCAGAGTTCACGGTTGCAGACGTTCGTTGAGTATCTCCTGCTGGTTCGTATTGATAAATATGATCAAATGCCGTGACAACATGATCACTCAATCCGAGTGGAGCTGTATATGAAAATGATGCTCTCGTGAGTTCTTCGTTTGTTAGTATGAGGTCCAGGGTAAATGGGGTTTGTTCAGTTCGAAATCGCGTGGGTTGTTTTACATTGTTGTAAAGAGGGGTGCAAGTCATTATTACTTGAAGAAAGCTTTTGAACGAATCGTCGCCTGTAATGTGTATGGCAAGCGTCATTACATTATAATAACCGTGGTTGAGCGAGTGTGAATATGAGAGCTTTTGTGCAAAACGTATTGCATTACAAAGAACAGTGTCAGCGGCAGATGATGAAGAGGAGGAATAAATCAATGCTAAGAGGCACTTAAGTTTATCACGCAAGTCAATAGAACAGAACAATTTATCTGGAACAGCTATCTGAGAAGAGAAGTATAGTGCACTTGGTGTTTTCATGTAAGTAGAGGACACTGCCACCTATTGTTGCTCCAATAAATCGTTGTGACCTCTGCATCACGCGTTTAGATCCGGTAGGCGTTGATACTGTTTCAGTTAATTGTACTTTCTCCGGTTTCACCAACACACGTCATGTGATAAGAATTTGCCTGATGATTGTGTAAGACTTGTGAACATTGAGAGACACCTATCCGTTTGTTATGTTTCGACTAGCTGTAGACATTCCAATAAAGACCAGCGACAAAACAGTGAAGACTTGACTCTAGGTAAAAAGCCCAATGAAATTCAGAGTAGATTGTCACACCTGGAAAACCAGTTTGCTGAAATGAGAAATTCAATTGAGATATTGATGAAAGCAACAAAAAAGTATTCAAAATATTCAAATTCATCTTTAGTCACCACTAGAGCCCCTAAATATTCCGAAATATTCCTACAAGTCACCAAAGAGATAGATACAACTGATTCAAAACTAAAGCAGTTCTCCTCAAGTGTTGTCTTTGAGAAACTAGCCTGAAAGGAGTCAATATACTCTATGAAACACGGAAAGACCTAAAGCGTAATCTGCATCAATATTAATGAGTCAGGAAACAAGCTCTTTCATGCAAGGCAAAAAATGACCTTGAGGATTGGTTAAATATTTGCTTTCGAATTGGCATAGATGGTATACACACGGCGTCAGTAACTCGGCTCGCTCGTCACCCAAAATCCCTGAACCAAGACAGAGCACGTTTACTTAGGATCACTTTTTTAAACGAAAGGGACATGGAAAATGTCCCACTCAATTCGTATTTGCTCTGAAAACAAATTGACTCACACCACCGTATATATGCTGACGTACCTTGGCGGGAAAATCAACGAACACCGAATGATCGGGATCAAGCAACATCAAGGAGCATTATTCTGCTCGATGTTTCTAAAATTACAGGAGCCGCAACGGTTTATGAAAGAAAAAAGCACGATCGTAATCAGTGGTCATTTATTGCCGAGACTATCGGCTCCTCAAATTGTGGAGTAGTCGACACATACCTTGCTCGCTGAACTATCAAGGAAAGTGCTCAAATCCACGTAGAATTACATTTTTGTCAAGTAGTATGGCACATGCTGTCCGATCCGAACTAAAACTATACAGAAAGTGATTACCTCATAACGTTAAATTGTGCAATCCCAGAGTCGAGGATCCTGTCAAATTGCAGCGTTCCATAAAGTCGCTAGCTAAATTATTACAATTTGTTTCAAAAACGACAAAAGTCCGACGTCGGCAGCGTTGAACCAACAAATACTGTTACTGACTCTTTGTTACATGATAAAAGCCCAATAAAGTGTGTTCATACAAATGCCCAATGTTTGTTAAATAAATTGGCTTAACTAATCAATCTGTGCAAACGATACTCACCAGTCCTCGTCGCTGCGACTGAAACTTGGTTTCAATCTTGTATTAATGAAAGCGAACCGTCGTTTCCAAACATGATGTCATTACGGAACGATCGTCCACGAAAAGGTGGTGGTGTGGCTCTATACTGTCACGAACGTCTTCATTGTATGAAGATTCACGATCCCAGCCTCAAATCAGAAGATACCATCTGGTGTAGCCTTACACAGGAGTCACAGGACGACTATATCATTGGCATATTATATCGCCCTCTGTTTTCGACGGATGCTCAAAACGACAGGTTAGTATAGGCTCCATACTATGCCGGAGAGATGCGAATCTCCCAATTACTGGTCATGGGGGAATTCAAACTTCCTAATCTTCTTAACAGATCACATCATCCTTTAAACACGTGATCATAAATTCCGTGAGCTAATCGACATGATTCCACAGCATTACCATGTGTCCGATTTCACTCACAGAAAAGGATCAGATTCACCATCCATTTAGGATTTAATCCTTACTTCCGAGACAACAGCAGTGTAGGGTGTTGACTACATTGCCCCTTTCGGTCGGAGTGATCATTTTGTGTGAGGCATGAATATGTTTGCAGCGCTAGACGAGTATGTGAGTCCGCAAAACTATTCATAAAGATCGACTACGTGAGTTGACGTGACACGCTTGAGTAAGTAAATTGCGAGTGCTAGTTCATCACAACACAGGTAATCACATTGCACCGCACTCACAGAAAGACTTCAGTCAAACATATATCAAAATTCGCGATTTGATGATGAACGACGGGTAAATAACTTTCGCTTTAATCGTCGTAGTCGCACGAAAAATAGGTCCGGCAAATGAACTCTGCTCGGGTACAACACAGAAATACCAGGACCGATGCTTCCTGGCAACAATTTTGAAAAATTCGCAACAAAGTAAACACTTTCATCAAGGTGGTTGCATCATATATATTACTAAGAATATTCCTGCCAATCATTGTTCTTCCTCGCTGAATGAAATTGATGATTCTATATGGATTGATATACTTTCACTGGATGCCCTTTTCGGTTGTATATACAACCCACCTCCTCCATCCTTACACAATCTTGATAAGATTAAAAAATGCTTGTATTGAAGTTTCTTTGAACCCTTTTAAAAATAAACTTATAGCTGGTGATTTTAACATGCCTTATATATGCTGGAACTCGCCTCAGCAATCTAGAAAATTCTCCTCTTTTTCCGAAGCAATCAACTCACTAGGTTACACCCAAGTAGTCGATAAACCTACAAGGCATTCAAACCTTCTAGACCTTATTTTCACATTGGGTCCTAATGCTAGTAATGTGAAAGTCATAGCACCCCTTCCTGGTTGTGACCATAACATGGTCACGTGTCAACTTCATCTTTGTGAGAATCGGACCTCCATCAGCAAAGCTAATGACCGTCTTTATGTTGATTGGACAATGTTTTCGACTCTAATTAGAAACTCTGATTGGACTGACTTCTTTATATCTCCGGATTTTAACATCATCTCTTTAATATTCCATAAGAACTTATCTAAATGTCTCGTAACTGCATCAACTCCTCGGAAAAATAAATCAATTAAACTTGATGAAATAAACCTTCTTGAAAAAAAGATAGCCCGTCTTTCTGTTTTTGTGAACCACACACCAGACGTTTATTCATTTTTACGTCTCAAGGAACTTTTCAGCTCTTTTACAACAATCAAATTACAATTCATCGAGAATCAAGAAAGAATAGCTCTGAACAGTGCTTCGAAGACCAAGTCTTTGAATAATCTAACGAGATCTCGATATAATCTAAGTAAACATGAAATTTCTACAATTGTGTTCCCCCATGATGATATGGAATCATCCACATCAGATTCTTCAGAAATAAGTATGCTATTTTTAAACTATTTTAGCCAATCATTCAATACCACCATATACCCTGTACCCCCAGGTCAAAATACCAGCGTATACCCTGTACCCCAAATCAAAATAATAATTCAATGTGTATTGATCCCATCTCCTTTAGTTTACAAAAGTTAGCGCAATGTGTCGGCGAAGCAAAGCTTCTTACAAGCCTGATACTGTAGGCTTTGTTCCAGCAATCTTGCAACTAAATACGGATGATATACCTTTAATTTTATTAAACCTGTTTAATCTTTCTGTTAAATCTGGTATATTCTCCCCTCGAATGGAAACATTCTGTCATTATACCTCGGTTTAAAACAGGGAATTCGCACATCATCACTAATTATCGCCCAATTAATCACACACCTTTTCTCTCTAGGCTATTCGAAAAGTTGATCAAGAACGCACTAATAGCTTACTTGGGCCCAAACGCTTTCTCTCCATTCCAACATGGCTTTTTAAATCAGAAGTCCTGCATTACCTGTCAGTTGGAATATTTGGACTATATAACCACCTCCATAGATCATGGATTAGCTGTATTGACAGTTTTCTTAGACATTACCAAAGCATTTGATAAGGTTCCTCATTCTCTTCTTCTTCGAAAATTATCATCACTTGGTATTTCCGGAAACTTATTTAATTGGTTCTGTTCATATCTTTCTGATCGTACCTTCTCCGTTTCCGTTAATGGCATATCGTCTGAAACACAACCTATACCAAGTGGAGTCATTCAGCGAAGCGTACCAGGTCCTCTCCTTTTCCTTATATATATTAATGATGTGCAAGATTTTATAAAAACTCAAAGCTCTTTATCTTTGCGGATGATATTAAACTTGTCTTAGCTTTTCCAGCCATAGAGATATCACAGGCTATAGACACGCTCAACGATGATCTTTCAACCCTTTCAAGTTGGGGCTCACAATGCGGGTTAGAATTCTCAGCTCTGAAGACGCAATTCATGGGTATACGCTGCTCAATACCTCCTGCTAGTATCATTCTCAACAATACACCACTCGCAACTTCTAACGAAATCAAAGACTTAGGATTTATGTATTCTTCATCTCTCAATTTCAACGAACAAGTAAGATTTCTCATAGCAAGTGCTAGACAGAATTTTGGTTTGATCAATCAAAAATTCCTCCTCCGTGAAAGTAGACTGAGTCTATATGAAATGAAAGTATTACCGCTTTTTGACTACTGTAATATAGCATACTCTCACATTGCTAGGCGTGACTGTATATTCTTAGAAAGCCTTCAACGTAGAATTAGCAAAATCATGTTAGGCTACTCTAATCCTTCATCTTATAAAGTACGATGCAGTCTACTAGACATTGACCCGCTATGGTTACGTAGAATTCGCATCAAGTTAAGATCAGGTCCACAATGCGCTTCCAAGATTGTAATCGTTATGTACGATGTAACCGAATAAGGCTATTACATATTCCCCTTACTCGCACTAAAGTTCGACAAAACTTCTTTTTAATTAGGTATGCGCATCTTTGGAATTCTCTTCCACTCCCTTTTCGAATGTGCACATCAACAGGTAAATTTTAAAACACTTGTAGATTCTCTTACTGCTCCATCGCTATGCACAATTCTCAAAAAATCACTTTTATAGACAATATATTTTGTCATGGTATTCCTGGTTATTGAACCAATTGTAAGTATTTTGTACATTAGCACATGCATAGAACAGTTCACGATGTACAAAATACAAGGTATTATTAAGTGTCAGGTTACCTAAGGTCTATGTATGTTGCATGAAAACCTGGGACTCGTAGTATATGTATATATACTTATTGTATCTCTATTGTATCTGTCTAGGCCTGGGCAACCTGACAGTATCTCAGCCCACGTGCAGTCTATGACTGTGCGGCACTTTGCCTGGATCAGGCTTGTGCTTTCACTTAACTCCACTTCACTAGGCTTATTTCACCCACCTTTTGGTTTAAACATAGTTATCCTTATTGTTTCAATTCAGGATTTTATCATAAACAAATTTCTCTAAATAAAAAGAATCGAAACATCTAAAACATTAATTTTTATGATTATCTATTTATAACGCTGCTGTAGTGTCAGGTTACCTAGGGTCTAGGCATGTCTCGTCACGTTGCTACACATCTTCATCGTAACCGTGCGTATTTTAATCATTTTTACCATATGACCATATTCTTAACCGTTATCTGCTTATATTTAACCCATTTATGTATGAAAATATGGTTTACCATAATGTATTTATTAAAAAAAAGAAAAAAGAAAAAAACGCCAAAAATGCAAAAAATACTGTTTTTTGTGATTTTTCTTATCATTTATAATCGATTTACTATTTCTCTTTGATAACCTCTCACCATGATGGTGAAGAGAATATCTTTAATTGTGTTCCACCAAATGTCATTCAACTTTTCGTTTTTTCTTGCATCATTCCTCACCTTCTTTTCGCATCTCCTGTGATTTTTCCCGGCCTCTTGGAAAAGGATTTTATGATGATCAGAAGATGCATTAAGCTCATCTCAAGACTGAGTTGTGTTTCCGCTGATGACATTCGTGACACTATTGTCAATCGTCATTTTCGTGAATGCAGCAGATTGATCTCGAACATTTCAACTGATAGTTTACATCCATTAAACAAAAGCCTTGTTTCTTGCAGATCTTTTTCCTCCACCCGAAGCCAGTACGTTATTCCCTATTCAAGAACGAATAAATTTAGAAATTCTTTTATCCCATACTTGGCCCGATACATGGTACAGCAATCAAAAGCTGTTACAGAGTTGAAAGAACGCTTGACAATTTTCAAATGATGACACGATGCCCCAGTTATTTTTCGAGTTAATTTTTCAAATTCCCCTATCATTTGTCTAGCCCATGGTAACCTGATACTTTTTTAGCCCAAGTATTACTTTATTGTGTGGCACTTCATATATTTTATTTTATTTGCATTATATAACGAACCTAATTTATTGATGCTATGAAGTTGGAGAAACGCTCACCTATTTTTAATTCACGCTGAGATGTCCTGTTTTTTAATTCTTTTTTTATTCCCGTCACATTTGTCTAGCCCGAGGTAACCTGACAGTTCATTGGCCTATGTATTATTTCATTGTGCGCACGCTATACATATTTTTGTATTGGTATTATGTGGAGAAATTAATCTATTGCTGAAAATTCGTGAACACGAATAAAGTCATTCTTCTTCTTCTTCTTCTTCCAGTGTCTCCGACTCCCAAACCAACTCCGATAATGGCCCTTGCTCCTTCCACATAAGACTGATTCTTCTATATGAACCGGAAGCCCTACTGGCGAACAGTTTTGGTTTTCCTATTCGACCATCTTGCGACATTCTGAATCGTACAAACCGGCCCCAAAAACCCATGCAATTTAAAACCACAATCCTCTCCTCTGTCCCCTCCATTTTCTAAGTTTTTTTTTTTCAATTTATCTTCGGTTTTTTATATACTTTTCTTCAATCACATCCACCAACATACCGAAGAAGTCAATTTATATATTTATGAAAAAAACTTCTTATTTCATAAATTTATTTTTACCGTGACAATTAAATCTTCATGTGCACCATTTCTTTTATAATTGTTGTCTTTGTTTTCTTTTTTCAATCCCCTGCTCCAGAATCTATCGGATCCTCTCCATTTGCTCAATTTGATGCAATCTAGATAAATCTTTATTACTGTGTGACATTGCGCGAAAAAATTAACTTTCTTATCATTGTAAATTTACCATCCTTTATTAAACGGAAATATATTCAAAAATTCCGCTTGATACGGCCATTTCTACAATTTACTTATTTTGTACACATTGATAACCTGATCATGTGTTGCATGCCTTGGTTTACCAAGAATATAGTATTATTATTATTATAGTCTCGTGCGATTGTTTCGGTCTTTTCGTGACTGCAGCACACAGACGAATATCGGCGATCGAAATTGGTTTTCAGTCATATCTTTGAAACTCATCCGTTCACATGCTCTAATAACGTTTCCCGCATACTTCACAAAATCATCACAATCCTCTTTGACCAATTTCATGCGTTTATATTGTTTATTGAACAAAGAAGACTGTTCGCAAAAGATTTCATCTAACAATTGTACAGTTTGATCAAAAGTGGTTGAATTTTGTAATTTTGGCAAATTGAATTTGATAAACTTCTCATGTTCTAACGTTTCCAGTTTTCTGAGCAACAGTCTCGTTTTTCGACCATCATCTGCGTTGTTGGAGTCAGATTGAAAAATATCTTTGAATTTCGTGAACCAAGATTCGAAGGTGAAACCGCTTCTTGGTCGTAATTGAATTCGAAGATACTGTTGATGATTCTATCAACCACTGGGTTTTGTACGTCAGTCTTCTCGCCTTCAGAAATGTCAATCAGAGTTTTCAAAAGTGTCTGGATCAAACGGGCTTGAGCATTTTCGAATTGACGTTGCTGTTGCTAAAGTATTGATTTGAAGTATTGCCATTTCGAGTTGCTGGGTTCTTTACTTCTCATCGCCAAATGGATGATGGATGTGTTGTCGATGATGTAGCAGAGACTGTGGTTGCCTTCTATCCATATATGCGTTGTTCTAACCAAACAGCAAAAAATTAGTCCACAAATGACAAGAAAATATTAAAATAATTTTTTGCGTTTAATAATTGACTGAATAAATGTTTCCATTCTTTGATATCTAAGACATGCTAATCGTGATCAAATTTTTTGAAATATTTGTACAATCAGATTGTGGTGTGTACAATCGCAAAGGCATTTTTAAGGTCACTTGTGTGCAAAATTATAGGTTCAACATAAATAAATTATTACAGTGTTTTCAAATGGCTTACAGAGAACCAGTAATTGATCTGTTATATACAAGAATAAAACTGGCATTGCAAGAAAAAAATCAATGAATGTTCCGTAAAGCACTGAAGTTTAACGGATAATGTTAATCGAAAATGCGTGATGTTTTGTGATATGAATTTTCCGATACATTGCGTTTTGATTGTTCAGAACGAATTACGTTTTTCTTCAAAATAAACTATTGTTTGTACGGTAGACGAAGGGAATTTATTTCAGTAGGTTAAGGTCTTCTGTGGGCCAGGTTCAATTTTAATTCGCGCTGGTGTGAATTTTGTTTACAGGCTGCTTAAAGTTTCGAAATTGTTTCATATTGTGTGTTCATCGATTGAATGTGTTAAATGATACACAATTCTTCAATTGCTTCTAATCTAACTGCCAGTTGTGCAACCTAATACCCCGCCTCACAAGAAAACATCTAGCCCAATTAGAGCTAGAAAATCGAAATTAGGTGTTAATCGTAGCTCACCATATTCGCTTCCGATGCGGAACTCAGTAAATGACTTCAGTGTGATTATGACACTACCTGAAGAAAATTGTACATTAATATTGAAGAGCGCCTACCGTCGCGCTACTACCTTTAGAGGATGACTCGTGGTTGAGCTGCAGTTACTAGGACCGCGAAGACGAATTTGGATGCCAGTAGTTGTCATCCATCACAAAACCGAATGTTCTTTTTCCTGTTGAAATAAAGCCTTCAAAAAACGCGGAGCAGCCTCGGGTATTATATCGGACTCCTGTTTTATTAAAATTCTCAGATAAGAGTTATGCATCTTATTTACTTGATAATAATAACATTTTGTAGAGAATACCAAAGTTTTCGAAAGTGGTCATGAAACCCAGTTTGACGCCCATGCAACCGAAATTCAACTATAAAAACGCAAACTTATAGTTTCTTAATATCATACAAAATATTGGTCAAAATTGTAGCTTGTATAGTCAATTTTACGATTCTTCTTTCCCATTTTGACGTTCACGGTAATAACCTGATCATGTTGTGAATGTCTTGGTGTATCAAGAATGTTATTATTGTTATTATTATTATTATTATTTTTATTATTAATATCAATAATTTTAATATAATCCTAAGTTTTTATAGAAGCGTCTTTACATTCTGAACGCCATTAATTTGAATCCGCTAGCTTTGCAATATCTAATGTGAACTGACACGAACGCAGTAAAATTAGCTTTAATATACGTTTTATGAAAATGCTTTATTTATTAGGTGACAAACAATTTATTAAGAGACCAATTAATAAGGGCTACATTCTCGACTTAGTTTTTAATTTAAATATATGTCTAACTAACTTGATGATAATGAGTTCTTTCTTCATTGAGGATTAATATATATCATCTTTCTATTTATCATTCACTTACAAATATACTAAGGAGGTCAAGACAATTTACCGATACATAGACAGAACATACTTTCAACAATTATATGGATAGAAAAATGTTCACAACTCCTCCATTCCAATGATTTTCCAACTATATTCTATTGATTCCATTTGAAAATTATAGAGATAATTGACAGATCCATTATTCCTAAAAAAAGAAAAAAAACTATTATATACCACACTTCCATCTATGAAAGATGTCACTAGAATATTACGAACACCTAGTGTATTACAAACTATATGCTTAAAACCTGATGCCGATAATTAAGTCTGCAAGAAAACTAAGTTGATCCTGAAGCCAGACATAACAGGCATACCATTATCCATTTGAGGAAATGGTGGTGATGATTTTGAACTATATCTATTGAACAAGGTTATACTTGTATGCCAACTGTTATATAGGGTTC
>JACCGJ010020113.1:0-16989 GCA_013407085.1 Atriophallophorus winterbourni
TTATACTATTAAAATGTGTGACAAATCGCAAGTTGCGCATACATATATTCATTATCACATACGTATATACTCACATACAATTAATACCTCGAAAATGACGTGCCATCGGTGCTAAGCTACATGCGAATACACGCTGGAGTATCACCTCTATTGTCCATTTCTGATGGTATCTCAACCCACATAAAGTCGACGACTACTGCAATGTCCATATCCACGTATGTTATTTCATACCCGCACACACAACCGATAGCTGCACATTGGATACCTCAGGCTTGCCTAATTTTAAGTAGGAAATCACACCTGGATCCGGGCAAATGTGCCGCACAGTCAGAGACTATACATGAGCTGAGATACTGTCAGGTTGTCCGCGCCCAGATAGATATATGGAAAAATCACAGTGAGTCTCCAGCTGATTCCTCATACAGTTCAGTACCAATCAATCTGGCACGGTGTTACTTGCGCAGTATTTCAATACTGCGCAATTGAACATCCGTGCTGCAAAACGTTTCCCAGCAGTAGCGTATGAAATGCTTTCCATTTCGAATTACCATCTCGTGTCATTTGCCTATTTGCTCATTAATCAGTAGTTAAACCTCATGCTTGCATTCCTGAATTCCATTTACGGATCATTCTCCTTTACTCTATTTCTATCCAATACATGTGGCGAAGTTGTTACCAATAAATACATATGTCGTTGCCAACGATTCGTATGCCATGTATATCGCTTAAATAATTCTTGTCTTTACGATCTAACAAGAGTGGTATGTATATATTTATGTAGAAAATCAATAGCTTGGTCCAGGCAAAGTGCCGCACAGTCAGAGACTGTACGTGGGCTAAGATACTGTCAGGTTGGCCAGGTCTAGACAGATATGAGAAAGAAAATAGAAAGAGTGGTAATCAAGAAGGATGGAATTCGAAGCTACTGATTGACCAGAATACCACATATGATCCCCTTCCATCGCGTGCTTGTTCTTTGCGCGTGCCACGAATGTAGGTATGTATGTATAAAATCCTAAGCCTGATCTAGGCAAAGTGCCGCACAGTCACAGACTGCATGTGTGTTAAGATACTGTCAGGCTGCCCAGGCCTAGACATATAAAAAAGAAAAAGAGCAGGAAATGGTCGTGAGACTCCAGCCGGTATCAACATGCAGCTCACTACCGGTGGCAAATCAAATTAAAAAGGCGTGTTGCATAGCACAGACGGGAATATCAAAGATTGAGCAGACAAACGTACTTATTTTTTATCCTACAACAACTAGCTGACACAAAATGCATCGGAGTATATGAATGATGTGACACTAAGCAGGTACGGTAATTCGTAATATTTTGATATTTCTGTTTAAAACTGTTTCCTTTCCGTTTTAACCTGTATCATTTACGTTACATTGTAACTGTGTATTCACCACGCTTTGGTGTAGTAGTTTGACCGGATAAATTTATCTTGTAGGTGCAGTGGTCACCTCATAATGAGACTATTCTTGCGAGTTCTGGTACCGACCGAAGGCTCCATGTCTGGGATTTGAGTAAAATTGGAGTGGATCAGACTGCCGAGGATGCTGAAGATGGTCCTCCAGAACTCCTGTTTATTCACGCCGGTCACACGGCCAAAATCTCAGACTTTTCATGGAATAGCAACGATCCCTGGACTATCTGCTCAGTGTCCGAAGACAACATTCTCCAGATTTGGCAAATGGTATGTTCCTGCAAGTTTGAGCTGCATTTTTGAATCTTGCTTCATCCTTAACCGGTGTTTCAGGATTTTATTCAATTGCACTTTTCATGGCTTGTTTGTCGGTCATGTTCGCGCTGAGACTGCACCTTAACGTGGTGCGACGGTTTGTGTACCTTCATGACCCATTGAGCTATACTGGGCGGTGCCTTTTGGTGCCAACAGAGCTACTCATACCAGGAAGGTCGATGGATAGAGGTCAGACAAACTCAGTTTCAACCCACTGCCTTGTGGTTCAGGCTTTTAGCCCAATGCTCGGGTGGGGCCCCATAAGCCAACCCCCTACTTCGGCATGGGCAACCGAGTAGTATCACGCACACAAGCAACTATAAAAAATACAAGTAATGTTCGATAATATTGGTGAATTTAGCAACAACTGGGAGATCAACGCGTGAAAATTCGTGATGATTCAATTGTTAATTCGGTCTTTACCTGAAATCCCTTTTTCTCTGTTTGCATTAACGCAGCAGTTCATATGTGATTAGCGAATTTTCTCATTTCCATAAGCTACCATACGTCTACCTTGGGTTGTATGCATTTCAACATGGAGTATTTGCACCCAGCGAGCCATTAACTGAATAGCTGATTAGGTCATCTCATTTGAGATCACTGGGTGTTGATCTGTTAAGCAGTTGAACATCGTTGAATAGCCACTCCACTCTAAAGTTACTTGTTGATTCGGAAATAACAAGTAGCGCTTTGCTTCGCTTCAAAAGGGAGCAACTATCGAATACTAGAAACAATAATCGTTTTTACTTTCGAATGCAACTGCGTTCGATGAGCTCTAGCATTTAGTAAGTCTGTGGCTTCACGTGTGGTTTTTATACGGAGATATGCCCTCCCTATTTACAAATAATGCGTCGAAACTCGTCTAGGTAAGAAGGCCGATAATCAGGTTAACTATATTAAACGGAGTGACCAGAGCAAATTTTCGTCCCGCGTTGAACGTGGACACTGTTTGTCCGTTGATTTCGCATTTAATAGACTATCTGCTGAACCACACACTAGACGGGTTGTTAACTCGTGCGCACTATGAGTGGTTGAGCCGTTGTCTGGAAGTTTCCCTGTTCTTCCGACGTCAAATGTGATGTGATGTGAAAGCACAAGCCTGATCCAGGCAAACTGCCGCACAGTCAGAGAAGTCAAATGAGCCGAAGTTTAGTAAAACAACCGGCCCTTTAGTAAGAGAAACCCCGCTGACGATGCTAACCCACCGGAATTTGAGACGTTTGGGAAAAACATCACAGTTGAAGGACATGCTGAAACAGATAAACCCCCATAATATATGCCATATCACCAACTGTACACGGATGAGCAATCTTGCAGCATTTCTGTGATGTACGGCTAAAATCGTGCTAAATTGATTGGCCAGCGGTAGTGAGCTGCATGTTGAAATACGCTGGAGTCTCACTACCATTTCTATTTTCCCTCTTATATCTGTCTAGGCCTGGGCAACCTGACAGTATATTAGCCCACGTGCCGTCTGTGACTGTGCGGCACTTTGCCTGGACCAGGCTTGTGCTTTCATACCATACCATATCACCAACTTATCAATCGGTAATAATTGGTACCAACTTTACTATTTCAGGCTGAAAACATTTACAATGACGATGAACTTGATTTGGGTGGGTGTATTGCCTTCGATGGGCGTAACTGAATTCCATTCATTATTACTCGTTAATTCATGTTTTGTAAATAAATTTGTATTTATTCCTCAAGTCTTTCTCCTTGACTACTCGTGGATAACAAAACCTGCTGGGTGTGCTAGCATCAGACTTTGTCATTCCTTGGCCTATTAAGAAACCGTTCATTTTGATTGAGATAAATTATATTGGTCGTTTTCTTTCGAAACATACCTGGATTTGACAAACAATTTTGTTTGCAATCGGCTAGAGCAGTCTTTGGTAACGCTTCGCTTCGTCAGATCAACAATGATAATCAGGACACCACCTGTATCGACTTTTCATCTATGGTATGGTATGAAAGCACAAGCCTGGTCCAGGCAAACTACCGCACAGTCAGAGACTGCACGTGGGCCAAGATACTGTCGGTTGCCCAGACCTAGACAGATATGAGGGGAAAATAGGAATGGTAGTGAGACTCCAGCGTGTTTCAGCATGTAGCTCATTACCGTTGGCCAATCAATTTTGCACGATGTTAGCCGCACAGCACAGAAATACTGACTTTTCGTCTAAGCAGCTTATAGTAAGCCGTTGGGGTATTTAGTCATGCAGGTTTGACCAGGATCAGTGGTCGCAGCTTCTATGTCAGAACTGAAGCGTTACTCTAATCAATGGCATGCAAATTTCTTTCCATTATGAAGCTGACCGGCCCCGAACATATTGCAATCAATTATTTTATCCAGAGATATGACGATAATCAACTGGTGCATTGAAATATTGTCTCAGATTCGTAAAACGACCTAGAAAATATTCAACAGATTCGCCTTCTGGTACTTTCTATATATGTACTTTGTCAACGGTAATGAACTGCATCCAAAAACACGCTGAACTCATACCTGTCCACGCGTTCGCAACCTGACAGTATTTTAGCTCACGCAGTGTCGGACAGTGCAGAAATATGACTGGATTCAGGTTTATGATTTCATCTACATAACATACTTTGACCCACTGAGGAATAGTTTGGCACGTGCAAGCTAACTTAGCTTCTTACGGCCACTAAGCTTTCAGTTTAATCTGTGTGAATCGTTACGGGAACCTGATTAGTCTGATAGATAGCACATGAAACTTGAATCAATGTAATGAAAGGCCAATTTGTGACATTAAAATTCGTTTGGGATTATCTGGAGTGAAATGTCACCTACTTTTTGCCCTTTCTGGGCTTACTCTGTTGAAGGTACAAAGTGATATGCGGTTAGTACGATTGGAGAATGTACCCAACCAAATTGATAGGGCGGTTCGAACAATTGTGGCTACTAATTACCCGTAATAATTTACCACACCCATCCCCTCGATAATAATAATGGGGAATATGTATACGACATTTCTTTCATTGGCATGTTCTTGAATTCTGAGTGTTGAAGATGCTCACGGATGCTTAACCGCGTTTCCACTGGGAATCAATTCACACAACATGAAACGGACAACTGTTCAGTATTCCTGGACTAAAGAACAACACTGCCTATATGCTTTTAAAGCATGCGCCCTGTAATCCACCAGCGAAGTTGTCAGGTTCCTTAGTTATGTGAGGACATAATGCAGTACGGATAGACTCCGAAGAGAAGTGAAAATACGTTGTACAGCAAACTGCATTGTTCAGAAACAGATGCAAAGAGATTCGGGTTGTTGCTCACATACCGTACACGGATGTGCAATCGTGCAGTACTTTTTGCTGTGCGGCTAACACCGTGCTAAATTGATTGGCCAGAGGAAGTGAGCTGCATGCTGAAACAGACTGCAGTCTCACTACCATTTCCTGTTCTTTTTCTTCCTCACATCTTTCTAGGCCTGGGCAACCTGACAGTATCTTTGCCCACGTGCAGTCTGTGACTGTGCGGCACTTTGCCTGGATCAGGCTTGTGCTTTTATACATACATACCTTACACTTGTGATGTGCAAGTATAGAATCCGGTATAGCAGATAAACGCGGTAGCGTCCCATCAGAAATTTCAGTAATGATGCCATCTAGTTTGGTTGCAAAAATTCAGTCAGATTGAAAAACAGCAAAAAGCTCATTTGCATGCATTTCCATCACACACCCCACGACCGGTTTAGTGCTGTTTGCACTCATCAGGTAGGGGCAATAGGATCAGGATCCGCATGCGCTGGAAACAGAACTGTCATTTTGTAACCGAGTTACAGGTATTCAATGCTGTTTCGAACAAGACAATATCCCAGCCAACGCATGCAGATTGTGAGGTACTTTGTTTGGAACCAAAGCTGTGATATCTCATAGCGAGATGATTTCGAGATTTTATACCCCACGCAATTTCTTAGAATATACAGTGGCTGCACGCCGTCACATTAAGCGCTTCAGCAAGTAATCCCGGAGAAAGTCAATCGCGCAACGTAAACTTTAATTAATATTTAGCAATCGCCATCACGATAAATTCATTACAGGCAGGCACGATGATGTATGTATGAAAACACAAACCTGATCCAGGCAAAGTGCCGCACAATCAGAGACTTCACGTGGGCTAAGATACTGTCAGGTTGCCCAGGCCTAAACAGATATGCGGGGGGAATAGAAATGGTAGTGAGACTCCAGCATGTTTCAGCATGCAGCTCACTACCGTTGGCCAATCAATTTAGCACGATATTAGCCGTACAACACAGAAATGCTGCACGATGGTACTTCTTCTCTGTGCACATACTTCGTGATAAAATTGGCGTATTCAGCACCCTACGTGTCTTTCTAATCTTTCTCAGTATAACACGAGACGTTGTGTTGATCAAGCGCTGTTCAACTATGATAGCAGAAATAAACCCATGTCAACTCGGCATAAAAGAGGATACGAGGCGCTCTCAGGATGTGTTAATCAATAAATAAAAATGTTTCGAAAAATGTAATTAAGGCAGTGAGAATATGCATATATATACACTGGATGATAGTTGCAAAATTCACAAGTAAAAATGATAACGAAAGAGTTCACTCCATCGGTTATATAGCAAAACAATAAAAAAGATGATCGCTTGGTTACTGGTTCAAGGCGCTAAATGAATATAAAAAATGTAGATTTAAATGCGTCAAAATGGCGAGTGAATAATAAAAAACACCGGATCGAAGCATTTGGAAGGTTGCCAAGGCACGTGCTGATACCCCGTGAGAAATGGACAGCGGTATGAGTGACGAAAAATTGCACCAAAATCAGGAATACCAATAAAAAATGGAAATACAATGGTAGTCGAAAATCCTAGGGGAAAAATAACAAACATGTCACACGTTTCAGGCGATCGTTTCGCTCAAGTTCTCCAAATCAAACTCGATATCAAACGGTTTTTTTCGAAAAAAAGAAATGAGTGGAATTGAAAAAAGGATGTTGGAGATCGGTAGGTTCAGTGCAAAATGGAATATCCGTATGAGCGAGATGGCAAAAGTTTAGAAAATTAGAAAACAGACGACGATACTTCGTTAATGTGTGTGCGAAAAATGCTCACTGTTGGTCATCGTATCCGTGTTGCTGACGAAATCGGACGATCGTGTGGGTTTCGACAATTCACCGGAGCTGGAAGCAACACGAAACAAATAATTGAACTGACGCAGCTCGGATTTCAAACTGGGGTACGAATCCGCAAGCATCTCGACGTGCGCACGTAGACGTTCGCCCTCGGATCGATAACGAGCCAGCGTCTCCTCTAGCTCCTTCACCAAGGCGTCGCGTTCAGCAACTTGGCATTCCAGCGTACGAATCAACGACAGCTTCCGTTCACGGCAACGACGGGCCGCCACGCGATTTCGAGCACGTTTTCGTTCAAGTTTCATGTCCATGCCTCCCGGTTGTAAGGTCATTGAAGTGTCGGTGCTAAACGGTTCAGATTGATTGCTGCCCGAGTCCAAACCATCAGTTTGCTCTTCTTTGATGCGGATCGCGACGCGTGGACGATAAATGAGTGAATCGTTGCCAATGATGTATGCCTCCGCGGATGCTTCACTCGACTTTGAATCCAACTCAATGCTTGACGACTGACGTTTCAAGTCAGATGCTAACGAGACACTTCGGTAATTGGTCGTATCGGTACTACTATCTGCGCACACAACAGAAGCTGTAGGATGACCGAACTCAACAACCGTTACGGGTTCGGAGGTTATTGTACGTTTATTTTTGCGCGCCGATGGGTTTGACTGGGCAGCTGTACTTGGTTTGCTAAGATTACACCTCATGTCGTCCGTAGGTACCATACAACTACCGGAAACGATCTCGAATAAACGTTTTCTTTCTTTCGATTGCGATGTGGTATAAAGTGGGGTGCTTGAGAAGCCGCATGAGCTGTTTGATAAGGCACAGGTGGAATACACGTTTGAGCAGCTGGCGTTTGGTGAAGTTGGCAATGGTGGAATGAAATTTAAATTCGAAGTACCAATTGAAACATTTGGTGGAAGAAAGAAAGAACCCGGGTCAGTCAGCAAATCACCGGATCGGATTGATTGAGCAAGTGGATGGGTACCAGAGTAGAGCACGGATAGTGGGTGAAGATCTTGACCAGAATTGAGCAGTTGTGTGTGGCTAACCTAAACGTGACCACAAAAATCGAAATGAAGGCGGCTGTTTAATCATTGAGTCAATTATTCCAAGAATTAAAATAGATGGCAAAGTTGAATGTGCTATGGTATTTGGTTATATGGCACATACAAGCTGCTGCAGGACATAGACTTATGAAACAGCACTTTATTACTTGACAATATGGCACCTGAAACTGTAGATAGTTTTGCGTATCTCGGTAGTTGTACCAGTAATTCAACATCGTTAGCTGACGAGGTCTCGGTATGTATTTCTAAGGCGACCACAACCTCTGGCGTCAGAAAGGACTGTCTCTATTTCTGGAAGGTAAAGTCTACAAAGCGACAGTTCGGACCGTATTATTGTATGGGTATGAAACTTCGACTTTAAGAACACATTCAGCGTCTCCAACTATTTCACAATTAATGTCCCTACATCATTTTGGGAACTAGCTGTTACCACATAAGCATCAATGCTCTCCGAAATAAGCTCTTCAGTAGTAAATTTTTATGTAGAGAAGCTGCTTGGGTCATATTTTAAGGATGCCACAACGCCGACTTCCGAAACGTAATATTTTTGAGACGACACATCCCATTGGCGTAAATTTATTGGGGGTCAAACCATTACCTGGCACAGGCAGCCAAGGACCATTACTAATAACCTTTCCCAAGTCCACGCTGCACGTCTTTCGAGCGATAAGGTATCGCAATGGTTAGTTACGCTTCATTATATATCCGGATGCCGGGTTCAGTGACGATCTTGTACTAAGTATTTTCTTTCACTTAATCTTGTATTTTGTCAATTGGACTGACGACGAAAGGTCATTATGATGCGTGGCAGTTAATGCCGCAATGAAGCTGCCATGCTGATGTCGCTCTACTCGTTCACGAAACTTGATTGAATGCATGTTCCATTCGAGGTGTAGGCACCTCTTCCAAGTTTGTTTGTGCTTACTCTTCTATGGAAAATGAAGCAGTTTAAGTCCCGCCTTTCCCCATCTTTTAGGATTTCATATTTATGGTTGTATGGTAATTAAATGGTATATATATGTGTGTGTGTGTGCAACATTAACAATGATGCGAAAAACCCAAGGGATGTTATTCGGAAACACAAATAAAAGGAATCTAAAAATTCTAACAAAGAGGAGAAGTATGCATATCAGATGAGAAATTTTTAAAGTTAGAACTAAATGGCGTAGGGGAGAACTCACATCGGTTGATGAAAAAGATGTGGGGTGTGATAAAACGTCACTGAGCGCCTGTGATTCGCCCATCATGCGGAAATCAGATGCACCACCACCAACGTTTACCAAATGAGTGCTTGATTGTTCGACCGGAAGAATGGCCGAATATAGATGACCGAAACTCCCCCCAAACGGCCGGGGGTTGCCATTTTGATGTAAAGCGGATGATGCAGTCGAAGAGCAGGTGGTGGAATCAAGTCCTGTGTTGTTGCGTGCACCGCTGATTGAAACAGATTCCGAGGCAGTATATCGGACCATAGTTGTGGGTTGTTCGGAGCCTAATAGTTCTGGAATAGCCGAAAGAAAAGTGCCATTCTCGGGCTTGAAGGATGAGGCGTTCCGTTCATCGATTACATATGATCCGGATTCGGTGGCCTGTAGTGAACAGGTTTGTTTCAAACCAGCAGCTATGGTGAGTATTGTGGGGAGACTAGAGTTGTTTCTCACGCTGATATTGGATTGGGATTGCAGAGCAGAAGTTGGTTGAACGGATGTAGAAGAACTGGAAATCATGTAAATGTATAAGTGACTTGAAATAAGAAAGTCGACCTTTGGGCAGACCTGTGCCTGTCATTTGCAAAATAAATACAAAAGCACTTGGCATTAATCCTACGAGATGGGATGGGAAGAGATTGCTCGTAACTGTCAGCGTGATCGACCGAGTGCTACCCAGCTCTTTGAGCACAGTGGGAGAGATTGTCACTCCCGACCCGGACTGTTTAGTCATTCTAAACGCTGTAAAGCATGAAACTGCAAGTGTTTGTGGTGTATATCCATGATCAACATCGACCGATGGAGGTCAACAACACCAACAAATGTATGATAGGTAAAAAGCAGAACTGTTATCATCGTCATCATCAGGGACATCCTTGCATCAGTAAGAATTATTGGATGCTTACATGTTAAAAAGCAGAGCACAATAAAAGTTGATATATAGGTCAGGAAAGAAATTGAAAGGTAGAAGAAGAAAATCTATGTAACATGTAGAAGTATAAACACAAATACACATAAATGAGGTGTCAACTCCTCGAAAGAAACATCTATTTAATCGGGTTCTATGAACAAGTAGAGCAAAATCAACAAGACAGCTTCCTCAGCGGCATTCACTGCTAAGCAGCATAAGAGATCAATCTAATACATTAGGCACGGCAGTACAGTATGACACTATTGCTATACGGAAGCTAATGTTGGCCAGGTAGGGAAACAGATCAGAGACTGGAGGCTTAGATCATTGTTGATTGCGCTGGATTGCTAACGTTTTGTAGCAACAACACATTCGCAAGTTTGAGGCCAGTCTGGCCTTAGGAAGCACGGTACAAGTCTGTAAAAATCATAAACCGACGTCGTATGAACTGGCTTTCTACTTTGACACTCATTGCCTGCTAAGGGTTTTATCGCATTTGGTGGCAGCACACAGTTTATAATATAGATGTCTGCAAACGCATTAAAACTAAGAAGCTGTGGACTAAAACAAATATCGACGCGTGTTTGCGATGGATCGAACACGTTTAAAGAAGACAACATCACTAGTTACCTTGTTTGCGTTTGCTTGGTACACTGTGTTTGATGATTATGATGATAAGTATGAGGAAATAAAAGCGTGGAATAAGACAGTTTTAAGGAGTCTGATTGGTTTAATCTGCTGAAACACTGTTAAGTTGTTCAGAAAATGGAAAATCATCCCAAGTTTGACAAATCGGCCCGTTGTCTGGCCTCACACTCGGGTGGAGTAAAATCCCCTGATATCATAGTCACATTCTACAATAGGCTAACGACCAATTGAAGATAAAAACCGAAAATTGGCGGTTCTCACCTTGTTAGAGGACGTGTGGATGGCGAAAGTTTCGTTGGCGGAGACGTAGGAAACAATGTCGGATTGGTGGAAGTAGAAATCGAAAACGCGGGATTTTTGACAGTATCCGATGAACTCGTATGGTCGGGGTTAGGCGTTATTCCGTCCAACGAAACATACGAATCACGTTGGCAAGAATCCATACTTACGACAACAAGTACCGGGTCACCTGTGGCCTTCGATACAGATAACTTGACTGGTGGTGAGCTATTCATGAGCATCGTCGTAACAGGGAAAATGGAAGATAGAGCGGATGCGTTGTTGGACTGTGATAAGCTACCCCAACCTTCATGTTCGGCTTGCAGTTTCTTCAAAGTTCGAGAAAAATTGCTGAAAAGATATAATGCGATCATATAAATGTTGATCGTATTGTTGTAACTTAGCAACGGATACAAACTTTATTCGTTTCTTAGTTCAGCCTGATGATCAAATCGAGTTCAATAAGGATTAGCACCATAAACGTAAAAAATGATTAACGGCAGCATTGTTATAAAGACTATGCGAATGAGTCCATACTGTATGCAGCCCAAATTGCACGCTGTTCTTCTGGAAACCCATTCCGGTAATTGCCACATAACATAGGCTTTATTTGGTGTAAGGGTAGGTGACTGAAAGTTATAATTATCATCACGGACATCGCTACACAGGTAGCAAGTACCAAGTGCTTAATTGCCATAAAACAACATGTTAAAAATCCTTTAAAAAGATGAGGAATGATGAGACTTAAAAAGCTTCTGAACTAATAGAAGATTAGGCACAGACACATTGGGATGAAGTGCCTACACCTCGAGCCAAGCATGCATTCAAGTGGGTGTTGATAACGAGTAGAGCGACTTCAGTATGACAGTGTAACGGTGGCTTTCCTCGTCACTTCACATGATAACATACAACATTAATCAAACACTCTAAGAGGCTGTCACAACAAGACAGTCACTGAACATGATTTTGATCAATATCCCAAAAGGTAAAAAGCAAATGAGAATTCTGATCTTTTGGAAACCAACCTGGTAGATATTTATCATCCAATGAAAATCAGGTAAAAAGAGCTAATAAAACTAAATGAAGAATTTATGATATGCCCGCTGTCACGTGAAAATGGCCATAAAATATATTGAATAAGCTTTCTTAAATGGTGGGAGGGGGCACAGCATTTTAGTATGGCATGGTATGAAAGCACAAGCCTGATCCAGGCAAAGTGCCGCACAGTCAGAGACTGCATGTAGGATAAGATACTGTCATGCTGCCCAGGACTAGACAGATATGAGGGGATAAATAAAAATAGAAAAGATAGTGAGACTCCAGCGTGTTTCAGCATGCAGCTCACTACCGTTGGCCAATCAATTTTGCATGACGTTAGCCGCCCAGCACATAAATGCTGCACATCCGTACACAGCATTTCAGTAAACAAGACTAGGTTAAACTAGTTAATTGGCTAGTAGCCAGAGGTACAGCAAATGATGTTTTGTGGAACCTACTACCTAAAACCGGAAACGGAAGAAAAACACGATCATTAAAGGAGTTCTTATGAAGTCGCCTACAAGTTAATTGAGTGCTTCGCGCTATTTTTCATCACCTAAATAAATGGTTATATTGAAATAACGAAAAAAGTCTATAACCTTCGAATCGTCACAAACTCATTATTGGAAACAGGGCCATTCGCCTTTATACAGTTGTCATATTAACTTTAAAATGCAGCAATTCATGAAAATAACCTTATTATGGCGGAACGAAGAGATAACAATGAACAACATAAAACATCCACATATCGTCTGAAAGGAATATCTTCACAAGATGAGAAGTATGAACGACCTTCAAAACGTGATTGAGGTGATGAATGAATCAAGAAATCGCAATGGAATTACACTCTGGATGTTTCGTGCAATAGTGACACTCGTAGAAATATGTGGATGCTACTTTTCTGTCAAACTCTGAGTAAATCAGTTATCATTGAAGATATACATTGTTAGATTATGTGGGAATTCATGATAGAATTTATAATGATGATGAAATCACGAGCCCGATCCAGGTAAAGCGCGCACAGTCAGACTGCATGTGGGCAAAGACACTGTCAGGGTTCCCAAAGCACAGATAAATATGACAGGGAAAATATAAATGGTATTGAGAATCAAGCGTGTTTCCATGTGAGTTCTCACTACCGGTAGCAAATCAATTTAGCATGATGTTAGCTGCACAGCACAGAAGCACTGCACAATTGCACATCAGACTTGAAAAAATTCATGGTTGTACATCAGTAGATGTAAATCTTACAGGTACGGAATAATCAATGGATACTACTCTACCAAAATCAAAACGAGTTGCGCGATCACAAATTTGTTGTGGCAACAAAGAACCAATATATATCAACTCATAAAAGCTTGTGTTCAGATGTAAGTACAGCGCAGTTTGATGGACTAAACTGCAAGTCTCATCAGTGAAAACAGAATCTTGAGGGAGCGAACGTGTTGGTGAAATAGGGTGAATTCTCTGTTGTGCTGGCACGCGCCGTACTGATAGTATGTGCTAAACTAGGAACTCGTCCACGTAGGTATGTATGTATGTATGTATGTATGAAAGCACAAGCCTGGTCCAGGCAAAGTGCCGCACAGTCAGAGACTGCACGTGGGCGATATTACTGTCAGGTTGCCCAGGCCTAGACAGATATTAGGGGGGAAATAGAAATAGAAATGGTAGTGAGACTCCAGCGTTTCAGCATGCAGCTCACAACCGTCGGCCACGTAGGGGATTATATCATGGAAATTGAATAAAGGCTTTGCTTTCGACAGTGAAAGATATGGGAACCCCGGGACTGTTTCACCTCGACGGTATTTCAAATTAGGAATGTGATGAGATTTCAATGTCAAATTGTTTTAGCTCGAATCTGCGTGAATCTACATTGGTATTGGAAGACATCGCTAAGACGCAAGTGAAACCGGGTGTACAAAATTGAAAGTAAAATCTGGTAGATATTCTATGTTTTAGCGTTTTATCAAGAATGATTTAATCACGTTACCATAATTATTTTGAAAAAAATATCCCAGTATTTTAGAAAAAGCAGACTAGTCTGCATGACCACAAATCTAAAAGTTCAGCAGCGATGTAGTTTAAATGCACGAGAAATGTGCTGTTTGTAAGCAAATTAAAGCACATATGGAATTTATGTAACTTCTAATTCATGTAAAGCTTGCTCGTGTGGTGATTTGTACAGCATTTTGTTAATATTCAGACATTTGGTCGATTGCGATATTTTGTTGTTTCTTACGTGTTTCACATGTTTTTAGGTGTCCTGTAATTATTGCGGGTTTTAGAAAAGTACACTCAACCAATAAATGCATCAAGGCTGTCGGACGAATGAGCAATGCCTCAGCTGACTCGACTCCGTGAATGTGGTAGATTGATAACTTATTTTGTCCTCCAGTGCCTCATCACCGCTCATCATACTACGTCTTATTTGCAAAACCTTGTAAACCTGGGAAACCTTAAGCGACATGGATGCAAAGCGAAGTGAGTGGAGCCAATCTATATGTATATACGAAATCGCAAGCCTGATACGGGCAGTGCCGCACAGTCATAGGCTGCACGTGGGCTAAGATACCGTCAGGTTGTCTAGGCCAATACAGATATGGTAAAGGAAAATAGCAATGGCAACAAGACCGCAGCATCTATTCGCATGCAGCTCACTAACGGTGGCAAATTAATTTAGCACGGTGTTAGCAGCATAGCACATAAGTGCTGCACATCCATGGAGCCAATCTACTTTATTATGTGTAATAATTTTATCCAATAACATGGTATCAAATTTTATAAATATGAAAACGGAAATAATCGAAAAATCCGATGTAGTGAAACTACAAAAACAAATGTTTTTCTCACTTATTTGTATATTCCGCTTGTTCGCTTCATGTTCACGCGTTTGCTTATCTTATGAGTGACAGATCGTTCTCTATCATGTGAAGTCTTGAACAATTTAAGACTGAAACATTCGGGAATTGTCATCTCTCACCTCGCACGGCATCTTGTACGCCAATCGAGAGATATTTTGAATCTAGAGTGATTATTCAACTCCTCAATAATTTTCGCTCTTACGCGGTATTTATTAAGAATATTGCTATGGTGCTACGGTGACTACGGTGCAGCTTACATGACCGACCAGAAGAGCTTTACACCATATATCTAATGCGCACGGATGTGCAATCGTGCAGTACTTTGTACTGTGCGGTTAACACCGAGCTAAATTGATTGGCCACCGTTAGTGAGCTGCATGGTGAAACAGGTTGAAGTCTCACTACCATTTCCTCATCTTTTTTCTTCTTCTGTCTAGGCCTGGGCAACCTGACAGTATTCTAGCCCACGTGCAGTCTGTGACTGTGCGGCACTTTGCTTGGATCAGGCTTGTGTTTTCATACCATACCATACCATCTAATGCGCATTAGTCTACAATCGGAGCTCCAGCCTTTCTCATTATCAAACGACGAATGACGATCAGCATTTAGATACTCATATGCTTATATCTTTGCGCATAAAACAGGTGAGTATATATGTCGCATAGTTGGATCACATATCGCCACCTATGGATTGATGTAACCATGGTTTCAGAGAATTTGTCCAAGAATTCGCTAGTACCGGCTTTTTGAAATAGCTAAAACGCGCACAATCGAGGACATACTTAGGACGCTACTATTGTCTCTAATTTGGTCAAATACACATAATCGGTAGAAAATCATGTCCAAAATTAAAATTTTCATCTATTCTTGCCAGTCAATACCAAGTCAATAAACGTGCATTCACAAATGTGCCTCCAAACTGGGTCATCCACCCAAAAAGTTAATTACAATCATTGTGACCAGGTGTATTTGAAGTGATATAATCTAAATTTTTAGCGCTTTTGCTGCTTTGGGAATTAAGTTTAAATGTAAATAATGTAAACCGAATTGCAAATGATTCTTTATGAAACATGAAGCGAAAATAAAATTGTTGCATTTGGGTAAATAAAAATATGAAATTTCTGATAAACAAACTTACTCGGCAAACAATTCTTGATCTTCGGTAATATTCCGCGGGTTAAGAAAACTGGTGGGCGTTACAGGGGTTGATCCGCTAGTTCCCAAATGTCCAAGTAACTTTTCAAAATCAGCACAATCCGAAAGTTTATTTGATAGAATATTCTCTGTTTGAAACGAACTGGAATCAGCACCATTTTTGATATTTGAGAATTTGCATTCGGTTCGGAAATTTCCAAAATTCTTTTGGCGGGCAGGCGAATGCGCTTTTCTTTCATCTGTACTCGAATAATGAGTAATCACTCTAAGTGGCGAGGTGATGGACGAGTTTGTGGGATTTATTTCCATCGGGCAAGTCATTCAGTGAAAAAAGCACGACTCATGCTAATCACCAAAATAGAAGAGCGTAACAAAGACAAACACGCGCGAGGTATGGTTATACGAACATAGCCAATCAGGCCGCAGTTATTTTCAAGGGCAAATTAATTTATGCAGATAACAATTCGAAGATTACACGGTATGGTAACATTGAAATTTAGAGAAATCGAATATAATATAGTCAATTTTGTTTAAATATTTTTACACTTTTTACAAAAATATTTTTTCATCTTTCAAGGGCGATCCGGTTACATTTATTTAATGAACAATGAGATTAGAAATTAGATACCAGAGTCTATGCATGTTCCAGAGACCGAACTGCTTGGCACTGAAATAATCACTGGAGTTCCTTTATTGTACAGTACAGTTCATTTCATTCTGTTGCACAGGACAGTAAGTGGCTAACGAGTCAATCGAGTGCCCGGAATTTTTTTCGTTGGTCAGATGCAGAGAAGCATTCACCACTGCCAAAATGTTTTATTCTTATTTTGCGTTGGATATCATCGACTATCACGACACTGAGTGATTATCCGGGTTGTATTTCGGAAACGCCTCGTTATGAATAATGCTGGAAAAATAAAAAAAGAACGAATAAACTGATTGAGTA
>JACCGJ010020114.1:0-16508 GCA_013407085.1 Atriophallophorus winterbourni
TTAAATTCTAAAAAGTCTGTCTTTCCTATACACAATAAGAACTCCCCATACGTCCTGAGTGTGATATGTACGAACGTTAGCGAGTCCCAAGAAAGCCTGTTTAATAGCGAACAGAAACACGACCTCGAGAAATGGTCTCAACTATCCAACCTAATGCAAATTGAACAAAGTGACTAGTCCAACTCGCCACTCAACTTCAGCTGATATTGATCAACCTCGCTTGCTAAGGATCACACTGAAATGCCAGGCTGATTTTGAGAACGTACTGCTGAATGCGTACCTACTCAAGACAGATCACGACTCAAACTGTCGCATATATCCCGATGTATCATGACGGTGGAACAGAAAGGGGTAGCTTGAACACCAGGGAAAAACGGTATCACGAAGTATAGTTCTACTTGGCGTACCAGAAAATACTTATCGAGCATCGATTCAGGAGACCTTAGAGAACGACGTCAAGCAGTGGCGCTACATTGCGTGTTCTCTTGATATTTCTAATGCCGTTGTTGTTGACACTTTTCGAGTTCCTTCTTTTGCCAAAATCTAAAGGGGATGAACCGAAACCCACGAAGATTATGCTCTTAACCGTCGCTATGGCCGAAATGACCTCATATGAACCCACACAAACCAAACACCTCGATAGAATTTTGATTGCGTTTCTCTATATTTTTTATAGCTGTCAACGAATTGTGTATGTAAAGCGATTGCTTTTTTTCACATTAAAATCTTCATTCTTGGGAATGGTGAAAATTTCACTGAGACCACATCGGAAACCACAAACGCTCTCGCGATTTATTAGTCTAAAGTGTTCGTGCCAAAAGTTTCAGTGGAATGTTTTGAGTATTCATGCAACTCAGGATTTGAAACATTGAGCGAAATTTTGATACATCCAGAGATTGTCGCAAGTCAGTTTCTCAAATTGAATCTAATAAAATCCCCAGGTGCGGATGGCCTGAGTTTCTGTTATCGTCAGCTTTGTGGACCGTTCTCTAGCTTGTTAAACTATTTGATGCTTAAAGGAGTGGTACAGAAAGATTGGAGCTCCGGCGTGATCACACCTATCTTCAAAGGCGGCTGCCGATCGGACGCTGCAAATTATCGTCCAGCCACACTATTAACTGCTATTGGTAACATCATGGAACGTACAGTCTCGGAACGAATGCTTGCAAACTTTCAATTTAGAATTTGTTCCGCTCTTGTCTAAACGAATCTTCTCACCAGCGTTAGACGACCCCCCCCTGGACGAAGGAGTTGGATAGAATTTCTTGCATTCACGTGTGTTAGTTAGACATTTCTAAGGCTTTTGACAGAGTCAATCACCATTTGCTTCATGAAAAACTGATACGTTTAGGAATATATGATCCTCTTCTCTCATGGTTGTGCGACTACCGGTCAGATCGCCACGCACAAGTTAAAGTAAACGGAGTGCTATCCCAAAAGTTCAAAACTACCAGCAAGGTTCCACAAGGATCCGTGCTAGGCACGCTTTATCCACCCCCTCCCACCGCACATCATCCAAAATGGTCCTGTTCGCAGATGATATGAAAATTTGAAGGCGAATCAGTTCCGCAGAGTAATGTGAGAAGCTGCAAAGGGATTTGGACGTGTCAGATTGATATTCGTGATATTCAGCATACGGAATTGCAAGATGCTCCACATTGGCAAGAATGTTGCTTGGACGTACCGATTGGGATCTGAAAACTTGGCATGGAGGTCGTTGGAAATAGATCTTGGAGTATTGATTAGTGGAAACCTAAAGAGCACGGTGCACTGCCAGAATATATATCGACAGGCCAACAGATTGTTAGGTATCTTTCGGAGAATATTTTCAAGATTCTCGCTAGTAACGTTCCCAAAGATAATGAAAGTCTACCTTCGTCTTACAATGGATTATGCGGTAGAGATCTGGGATCCTTTGGCTACGAAAATATATGTCACAGTGCAACAATGTTAGAGATGGGTCTTTGGAATGTTCCGTACACTGAAAGATTGCGACGTCTGGGTCTATGCGACTTTAGCCAAAGTAGGATACGGCGCGATAATATTCTGATCGATAGAATTGTGTCTACCGAAGGACATCCACTAAGACACTTGCTTGATATGTTTGATGAGAAAGTGATACGTGGACATACCTTATCCATTTACGTCCCATGTTCCCGTATTGATTGTCGGCGCAATTTTTTCGTTTGAATTCCCTACCCCAATATGTGGTGGAGTCTCCTTGCCTGCGATGTGTAAAACGACTTGGACTTATACACGCAAAAGAACATCATTCATGAGCCTTACATTTGATATATTATATTCCTGTTATACTATGATATTTTCAAATTTTCATTCATACCGAAATCCTGTGGTGTTGTCAAGTATTAACATTTTAAGCATAAATCCTTGAATCCAGAGGGTGTATCTATGTCCGTATGAAATCACAAGCCTGACCCGAGAAAGTGCCGCACAGTCAAAGACTGTACGTGAGCTAAGATACTGTCAGGTGGCAGTGAGACTCCAGCGTGTTTCCACATGCAGCTCGCTACCGGGGGCACATTAATTTAGCACGGTGTTCGTTGCGCAGCACAGAAGTACAGCATAATTGCACATCCAATCTTCCCAACCAATTCACTAGATGATTGGAAATTTTCTCCGCTAAAAGGATGTAATCATTAAACAATCCAGGAAACATTTATCTCGTTGATATTTTGCAATTGTTTAGCCTGTTTCTCGTTCATATTAAATATTATTGCAAAGCTTCAATTTCGGCTATCACATTCTTGATTCTTCTTCTGTGCATGCAGTGATCTGGTCCCCTCGAATTCCGCTTCGCTTAAAGGCCCCGAGATTCAATTGTTCAACTCGCTCGTCGTAAGGTAGTTTTTCAAATCCATCGATAAACTTAGCGCCGCGGTGATATAAACGGTCCAGAAATAAAATATCCTTTAGGAGCAACGGAGCCCAAAGTAAAGCATTGTCCAGTATGTATGCTCGTTCATCATGAGAGTAATTTTAGTGCACAAATTTTCAAAAATCCACCGTAGCCCACCTAG
Organism: Atriophallophorus winterbourni; assembly: GCA_013407085.1. Lineage (NCBI taxonomy): Eukaryota > Metazoa > Platyhelminthes > Trematoda > Plagiorchiida > Microphallidae > Atriophallophorus > Atriophallophorus winterbourni. The sequence continues at coordinate 3,039 of JACCGJ010020114.1, forward strand.
AAGACACGAGATACTTTGTACACAGCTTCGGATTGCGGACTATTTTTAGAGTGCCACACGTTCGGTAAGTGTATAATCCAAAGTTTGGGATACAAGTTTGCTGTGACGGCCGCCAATGTGTTCGCTTTTCTCTTCAAGAATTGAACTGCAACTTTAGTAATGACAGCAAAGTTCGCAGTAAATCGGTCAGATTTACAAACTTTGCTCTAATGACTATGGTTTCTACTCGGTGTAAAAGAAAACGGAATCTGTGGCCTAAACTGCAACTCGGTTTGATCGGTAGATTTACAGTTATACTTGGGTTATATTTACCTATCCTTCGAAAGACCTGGATCAGAATATGAAAGTATGAATTTTTAAAAGTTTATATGTATAACCCATGTTATTGAGACATAGATTTGCTTCGATGGAAGGCTGATCACATAAACAATGATGCACACGTTGACGAGGTTTTTTTAGCAGCCCATACAGTTTTCCAACGAAACCAATTTTGTTATATCTGTGATGTGCTATTACTGACCCAGCCTTGGGTTCGACAGAACACAACCGTAACTGAAGTCGTGTATTGAACGAATGAATGAATAACGCAATGTCTGTATAGTGAAGGATAGTCACAATATGCACTCACGATCGATCTCAATTGATGCTTAATCGATAGTTCGTTCACTGTCTATACGACAAATTTCTAATGCTTACTCAAGTGCCACCGTTTACGGATGTCGGAGCACCGACTTACGAAAGGCATTCCTTTTGCTACGCCACATCCAAATTGACGTAGATCTCGTAGTGGTGAAACCGTCACATGGCTCAGACAGCTGAAAACATTAACTAGTAACCTTTCTCAATTCAGTGCAGCCCGTTTTTCCAGGCTGGTGTCCCCGCATTGAACGCTCTATGCGTTCAAGAAACTTGAAAGAATGTCTGTTCCATTCAAGGTGTAAACACCGCATCTCAGCTTGCTTGCGCATACTCCTGTATAGAATTCGTAGCTGTATAAGCTCGCTCTTCGCACCCGAAGGATTGAAACAATAATCAACCGGTCGTGCAAACTGCGCGATTGGAAACCGAGCAGCTATGGCTATTTTGATGTCGATGCTGTTATTCACACAGAATCGGACAGCCAATCATCGTCCGAATGACGAGATTTTGACGATTTAACGAAATCGATATTGTTGACACGGATCCACCTTGAAAACAACGATGTTTATGTAATCACGCCGATTGGAAGTTTCGCCGCGGGTGGAGAATTGTCGCGAGTGTGTTCGAGCACGTGACCGCAAAGGTCACATGCAGCGAATGGCACTCGAGCGATCGAACTCGAACGAAGCTTCGCGATAACGATGGTTTTTGTTGTTGTCAAGGCTAACCTGGCTAAAAATCATTCTGAAATATCCGTGGTAAATCGTGGGCAGTCGATAAGGTTAGAATGCGGATAACTTATAATTGAAGTCAGAATCTAGAAAAGTAGTATTTGAAGTTCGAAAGCCTGATGTGAATCACCAATCGATTGAAGAGTATATCGTGTCACGGTTGTAGGGCACTCGGTACTCACGACCGGTGTAATGCTGCCCATGATGATGGTGATTCTGAGAATAAGTCACCGATTGTGGGACTTAGCTTGATCCCCTAATGAAGCTGATTTTCAAGTTGCAAATGGGGATTTATCTTGGAATTTTGAGTAGAATAAAGCTTATTAAGCAAACCAAGTCGTGGTGTTAAACAAGAACCAAACAACGGATCACGTTGTTCAAAAGAAAAAACTATTAATTTAGGGTCAATCAATCAAACAGTTTCACAGTTCCTGCGCTATTAGCTTACAACCAGTTTGAGATGGTTTTCTCTGATCCACTGGATTAGAATTAGTGATAAAGCCATTTTTGATTTTAATATCGCTCGATTACTTTGTGATTCTGTTTACAACACCGCGGTTAGTTTTATGAGCCTTGCGAAAAGGTGTTTTCTAAGTCAAGCATGTTTTAGCATCTGCCGATTGTTTGAAGGCCCATTGAACCTAATCTCGCTGTGGACACCTGAAGAGGAGTGGAGTGCAAATTGTGGAAAATATGAACAACGAAATGTTTAAAACATCAATAAACCTAACTCTACCCTCAGCTAAATGATAGTTGTCAAAAGAATGAAGAAGCGAAGTAGAGAGCCAGAAACAAAAAATGTAGACTTAAGTAGTCAACTCACTTTGATGATCTGATTCGAACCGCCTTGGACAATTTCAGGGGGAAGCTGACGCAAGTTGCAACCAGAAAGGCTGAGTAGTGTGAGCTTGGGTAAGCTAGCCAGTTCGAGCGGAAGCTGGTCAAGACACTTGTTGTCCTTCAGGTGAAGATGAGTCAGTTCCTTCAATTCACCTAGAGCGGATGAAAACAAAATACGCTGGAGATGTACACCGATCACAGGTTGTAAACAGTTTAGCTGAGTGGTTCGGCGTGTCCTCAACAGTGAAACAACGGATGGTGGTTCGCTGTTTGCAAAGATGGTGGAATGTATTAGTTGTGATTGACGAAGCTGATGATTTTGATATTAGGTTTGAACATTGTAGCGGTTCATTTTGGTACAAGAAAAAACATGAAAGACATAATGTTCATAGTTAAATGGCTCCGAGAAATATTACGAATTTATATGAAGAAAACACACTCGGGATCGGTTGAGGTTTTCTCTTCAAAGCTCGAAGAATACATGATGAACCATGTGGTTGGGAGTGTCCCTATTATTTCTTGGAAGATTTCACATTTTTCATCAAAATATCTCGTAATCTTGTGGTTTTTGTAAAGCTTAACACTTTTTCTGTCCAGAAACCTTCCGTATTCTGAGAAGTGTTCAGTCATGAAAAGCTTCGATGGCCGAAAAATAAGAGCTAGCAGGTTGGCAAAAGAGAAATTCGGTGCAAAGTACAGCTCCTGTGGTGTGTCCACTGAAAGCAGTCCAATTGTTGATGACTCGTATTTTATTAGGAATCACTGCGTTCAATCACCAAGTGACGACCTCGTGTGGCTTTTTTTAGGATGTGTTCTAGTAGAATGAACATCTGTGAGCTCGAGAAAAATTGATTTTAACTACAAATGGACATCATTGTGAACACAACTTAGGCGGGAAAATTGTTTAATTTCAATTTAATCCGCAGCTGTCCTTCTACTTTACCAAAAATTGAAGCTTGTAGGCCATAATATCACTCCATCTATGGACATCAATTTATATTCAAATTACAATTTCGACACAGAAAAGAAAATTGAATACATGACGTTTTTACCACACTGAATTGCAGCTCAAACGATATTAACCGATAAACAAGAAGCAAGCCAAAGATAAAATTAGTGAGATTTTCGAACCATCACAAAAAGCTATTGATAAAAGCGTTAATTGGTCGCCTAACATATCAATCGGTCAGTTACCGTTCTCATGTGGTGTGTAATCCAGTCCAAGCGAAGCTCAGTATTTATACCAATCGATTTTGAAGGCAAACACACTCACCGATTTGATTCGGAAGTCTTTGCAGCAAGTTATCCGATAAGACCAAAGTGGTCAAAGATGTGAGGCCGCTGTGAACAGCAAAGGTGGAAAAAATGTAGGAAACGTTAGAGAACGTTTGTGGTGAATGATGGCGATGGTAGGAAACAGGTGACGTTTGCGTGGCAGCTTCGTAGTTGTAAATGGGAATGGGATTCACGATACTGGACTGTCAACAAAAAATCACATTTGCATGTGTTTTCACTCACACACACTCCACGGCCGGTTTTCCTGGAGTTTGCACTAATCAGGTAATTCGTTATAGTCCGAACACAGATGGGACGACTATGGGAAAAGTATGTCGACACAGAAGAGTCAAGCTTGAAAGTGCTGGGTGGAAATGGGTTGAACATTCCCTCCGAAAACAAATCCCAGCGAAACAAATGTGTGAAATAGCTTTATTTAAAATGTTGAAGCACTTAATTTGTTTTCCTACCGCCGCTTCTTACAATTGGAAACAGTGTCAAAATATTAAGGAGCTCAAAGCCAAGCGGTTTACTTCCGGGGAATCTGTTGCTTCTCAAAATCGAATTAGTCAATTATCCATGTTTAATCATAAACGAAAAAACCACATTCAATACTTTTTCATGAAAATGGGAGTAGATACAGAGCTTTGTAAGGGTGTGAGAAATGCAAACAAATGAGTAACTTTGTAGATTATTGTCAGTTGAAATTGGTTGATCCACACCACACAGTAATAAACCGCGAAAAAAGGCGCTAGTTCTTTTGATGTGACCTTGAAAGTAACTGATGGTAGTTCCTGGAACATGCCTATTGGACTGTGTGATCCCGATGCGTTTTGTTAAAATCGAGGTCAATGTTGAAGAAAAACCGGGTAGAAATTAATTGCTTTTCTCAAGAGTGGTCCTGAGAAGAAGAAACAAATACTTATTGCCGTGGTGCTTTGAATTGAATATCGGACCGCGGAAACCATAAGTTCACCAGGTGACGAGTTATCGCTTATTGGCCAAGGTACGAAATTGTCGTATCCGCGGGCACCCACAAGACGTCGGGAAGATTGTAACAACGGTGTCGTTTCCCTCTCGATCACTACCTAGTCGCTGTTAAAAAATAACATGAGCTATGTATGGTTTGAGTAGTACGTTCCCGGTAGCGCACGCAGGTCCGAGGACAAGCTTACAAGTACTAAAAAAGACCTTTGTGCTCTTTCACAAGGGATATGTTGCGTAGAATCAAAATCATTATCATATTCCACGTTAATCGTAGTATTTAAATTCTACCTAGATACAGTCACACACATGAATGCGTGATCCAGCCGTAGGGGAAACCATTTAACACTAGTACACCATTCGACTATAATCCAGGAATTATACCGACAATATTGAGAATATTAGGGATGACTCAACCTCTCCGATCCAGCTCAACATGCATCGATCGGAAAATCTGACCATCTTTGATCAGCACTGACAGGTTAGAAACTTTAACAGAGAAATATGTGATCCGGTTGGCATCAACAAGCAGAAACATTCCATACGAAAACCAGTTGAGAAACGTGCTGAGGAATGTGTAAAGGAGTGTGAGGTTGAATGAACAATGTGGATTCAGTTCATCATTTCCATTGAGTCTATGGCACATGATTTCTGGCTGAAGAAAATTCGCTGGCGACCGAAAATGTCCGATTTCGATGACGAAACCAAAGCAAAAACAATCTTCTCAAAAGATACAGCAATATATATGCATAAAAAAACGTCCGAGTGTTCAATAGAGACTACTTCTAAAGCATGGTTTAACGTAAATGCATTGAAATTAGGCGCGAAAATTGCACTGGACTGCGATTGAATTAGTTCTTCCTGCAATGAGCTCCCAAAGGAGAAAACTAAAGGTGCTATATGAAATAGCCATGGCATTTGAACGCTTTTCGGGTCATCGCCACGTTCGGCTCGGATTAATTGCCTATCGTTCGATAGCTGATAATGCTCTCCAGGTGCTCATAATCCGGATAGGTTGTTCCTGGAACCGGTACCCCGCAATTATCGCGCAAACCAAATTTAGTGGATTCGCTGCATCTGACTTTGCGGCCCTCTTTTGGGGTGCCGAATGATGATGTTTCACATATCGCCCAAAAGCTCTGGTGTGGTACACTTCACTCGTTCACTACATACCCTCTATAATATCACAAACTAAGTCAAACCAATAATGAGCATACGTCAGTGTATCTATGGACAAGCCTGGAGTAAAGTGCCACATGAAACTTTCGCGGATAGTTAGTTTATGCAAATTAGATTCTACACTCAATTCTACATGCACAGGAATGCATGTGCATGGCTCAAAGCGAAACTAGTGTGCGAACAGTGACAAGACTGTTGGAAACGAACTCGTCAGCTCAAATGAACCCTAATACGGTCACAGCAATTAAAGCGATATGCGGAACGAAAATAAGCTGAAATAAGTTCACATTCGTAACCCACATCGAAATGTTTGGATGCGTGCTAGCATTTCAATTAAACAGGCATCTGGTTTAAATCGCTTAAACCCGGGTAACTTGGGATGACCACAGGCGCAGTTTTGAAAACTATATGGCATTGTTCCGACTCCAGGCATGTGATTTCATTCAGCGCTTGCACCATGTAATATTCCGAACACAATGGCGGGAAATTGTCTGTCTATTAGAGCAACAATCTAAACAAGCGGTAAGAGAGGGCATTTACTTTACAATGATTTATGAACCCATGTTTTCGGTCACGGAGGTCCGTTTCGAAGGGCACTTCAGAATTCTTACAGTGCACGTTGTGTACTAGGACACGCAGTAGAAGGTAATTCCCGATACGCTTATCAGGATGAATCAAATGTGTTCCTGTGACATTTTTTAACAACCAACGGTAAAGGTTAGGCTTTCCAGATTAATACGTTGGTCTACAATGCTTTCCCACATTGAACACTTTTGGAACCTGAAATTATTCCAGGTCATGTCTGGTTAATAAGCTTCTTCTGTCGCAGAGCCATGAGCAACTGTCCTCCGGTAAACAAATGATGATAACGCTACGATGCTCAAATAAAGAGGTCACCATTTGAGATCGATTTTCAATGTTTCACTACTTTTGGAACTTTGTAATTGAAAGGATCCTTCTCTTTCACACTAATGAGCCTCCGTTCCTGCTTTGAGTGGCTGTTCTCTGGTCTCATGTGAAAAAGTACGCAGTTCAATGACGCATGCACAACAGGCCAGCATTTTGACCTTCACGGTAAATTTGTTGATACTCCAGGAGTGCATGCGTAGGCGGGGGAGATAGCATTTTTTCTTCACGTTCACTTGTTAATTCAGATGCATCACGGAGTCAATCGAAATAACCGAATTGAGATAGGCGAAATGAATCACACGGAGAAGGCCAACGATGGGCAGTGTCATAGCATTCTGTTTTGAAAGTTCGGTTATGTTGTTGTGGATTGATAGACCGAGATGTGAAAACGTGAACTCAACTAATAGTTATCGATAGATACATAACCTGCAGCCTTTTTAGAAATAAGTAGTAACGGAAGTTGAGTTTCAGCATCTAACAAATTCATATCCAACAGCTCGCAACGTGGGGTAAAATAACCGTCTCTTAATTAACAAACATGTTAGAAAATCAGAGCGAATATGATGCACATCAGCGTGTACATAATGACGCCTTCCATGAGCACATGATGAATTTCAGAGGATGATAAAATGACACATTGTAAGCAGATCGATCGAACGCTTCGCGGCACGGAGAACGATTAAAATGGTTCCCTAATAACGTTAAATAACGAGTACTCCCTTCTTGTTTTTGCTGTTGTTGGGTGTGGAGTGGCTGTCAGCATGAATACCCATTGTCCAATCAGAACTCAGTAGCTGTCAGTGTATCTATCTCTGTATTCTAATTCCCATGAATGATTCATATGTTTGTTGACGTGTAGTGAATACACATGTGTCGCTCTGATCTTGACTTTTCTACATTGGGGTATTTCATTTTTAAAGTAAGTTTACTAAATGTGATGAATACTTTTCAGTGCCAAGCTAAAGCGTCACTTTACTGTTGTCAGAGAATCAATGTCTGAAATAAGCATGTAAACTCAAATTTGGTCTATGCAACACCATCAACGAAAAAATGCCTGAGGCGCGTGTGTGGAGCGACTCTGTAATGACACTTGTTAAATGGTGATCACAGTGAATTACGAACATACATGCAAACTAACGCGGTATGAAAGTACAAGCCTGATCCAAGCAAAGTGTCGTACAGTTAGAGACTGCACATCGGCTAAAATACTGTCAGGTTTCCCAGGATTAGACATATATGAGAAAGGAAATAGAAATGGTAATTAGAATTCAATGCTCACTGAACCTGATCTTACTGTCTCCACCTGACGACGGTAAACAGCCAGAAACCAGTAGTGGTGTGTAAGGGATGGGGATGTGAACAACATATTACTTTGAGAATTCAGCGTGTTTCATTATGCAGCGCACTACCGGGGTCCAATCAATTTAGCACGGCGTTAGCCGCACAGCACAGAAGTATGGCACGATTGCACATCCGTAAAAACTAACGTGAATTGAAAATAAGTGCTATTTACCACCATCGATATAAAAGACTGAATGAAACCCAGAAAATCAGTTCTATCGGTATGCCATATAGATATTCTATGATCTTGCATGAGTGAAACGTGATTCATAGAAGTTGTACTGGTGGTTAATCTATCATGTCGATGAGCCCCATCGCCGGAGGAAACGTGTCATTCTTGAAGGAAGAGGGTGTTCAAGTGAAACACTAACCATTAAAGTGCAAGAGCATTGATGATGTAGTGGCCCAAAATTTGAAAGAAAAGTGCGTTATACCTGCATCGAATAGAATTCGGCCGGTAAACGGGTTTAATAAAGGACACGGATGAGTCATACAGGCTAACGGATGTTTTTTGTTGATCACATGGCTGATCTGATTTATTGCTCAGAGGAGGTTGGTGGTTCGATTCACGCCACAGTTGCGCATTTGGGAAATTGTTCCAAAACCCAGTAACCATGCTTAAAATATGTATCGATGATTGTTTTGTTTAGTGGGTGAAATCACATCATCTACACCACTTCACGCTAATGAAGCCGGAGTGCCAAGCACTGGGCATATAGTGATCGGTGGTCCGATAACAAAAACTTCTAGCCAAGCAACCATAACCAAAACTGCTTTGATACTATCATATATATATATATATATATATATATATATATATCATATTCAGTCATCTCAGCCTACGATAAATTTACAATCATCATATATTTCCCGAAACCTCGGGTTCATATGGGGCGAATATACAGGGCCGATAGTGGAGTGCTCTTTGAGATAAGCATCCAGTTTCGATTTGAAATTACGATCGTAGAACGTGATAGTGAATTCCACAGAAAACAAATACTCACCGAGAAGAAATGACATCTTGATCGCGGTATAACGAGACAACTTGAATGACTCCGTGTATTCTTAGGGGAACTGACTTTTATCAAATTGCGGAGCAGGTGAATTTCCATCCACAGTATTTTAGATGTTAGTATCATGTCGCTCCTTACTCTCCTTTGTGTAAAATCGGTCAATTCCAGTATGGCCATTCGCTCTTGGTATGTAATTTGCTGCACCCCATCAACTAGCTTCGTCGCTCGATGGTAAATTTTACCCAGCAACTCAATGTCTTTACGCAACCACGGTGCCCAAACTGGGATCATGGATGTATTTAAAATGTGGAGAGCGTTTGAGGAGAGAACCGCTCAAATATTTTCCTCTGCATTCCCAAATACCGCTTGCCCTGTTGAAGAATTTTTGGCAATGACTATTCGGTTTCAGGTTATTAGTAATCCAGATACCGAGATCCTTCTCAGCGCTGGTCTAAGTCAAGTTTCCATGACCCGCCGAAATATTTACTTACTTTACTTTTGTGCGGCTGGCTCCACGGGTGGATTAGCCGGCTTCATTGATGTCTCGGATTGAGACATCATCATGAAGTTTCTTGGGGATAGTGACCCGCCGAAATCCCGGATGTAACTAATAACTGGACGAAAAACTAGCGAGCGATCAACGTGAAAATGACAACTAACTCAACTAAAACTTCTCCATTTTGTGAACTTGACGAGGGGTAGATCTCCGGTGATGCTTGGTGGTGAAGGATCCCTGAAAGCCACCGAATTCTATTTCTACGATTCGAACATCTATATCATCTAACGAAAGAAACCAAACACATCCCTGTTCGCTAATATTTGACAGGTACAGTTTCAGTGTGGTTGAACATTTGTACCATAAACGATTCGTTTTTTGGATCCCATCACAATTAGCATGAAAAAGTACATGTTGAAATCAATAAAAATGAAATATTAAAACATGAAGACTTAATATCGAGTTTGTTCAGATTAATAATTAAATATTCACGTTTACAATTATTGAACATGTAAAATACTCACCCGATTGTAGACGGTAAGCGGATCAGGCCATTGGCCTCGACATTGAGCACCTGGAGCTTTGAGAGCTGACCGATTTCCGGAGGTAGGTGAGAAATTTGGTTAAATTCCAGCTGCAATCTAACTAAACTGCAGAGTTGACCAATGGTGACGGGCAGAGTCTGAAAGGATTGAAAAAACGGATGAATTCGATTTCGTTGTTTAAATGTTTGGAAAAATTGTCCGGAGCTGTAATTTTGCGTATTTACGAACAAAGCTGTCTAGCCTTCTTTTCCTTCCAGTCATTCAAATGTCGTAACGAAGCAACGTTTATGGATCATGGTTCAAAAGCGGATAGACTGACAGAAGTTATGAGCTGGGTGTGTATCGTTTTGGTAGCCATGCTATCAAACTGGAAAATATTATGAAAATAATTAACTTTCCTTCTTAGGCAGATTGAACGCAGTAATCACTTGACTTAACAAATCCTGAAATATATTGATTTACAGAAAACGCAAAACCGACGCGCTTTATACGAATGGCAGTAATTAGGCGTGATGGAATCGTCCTGGAAGTGTGTTACATCTTGTGTCTATGCTACAATGTGTTGACGATTAGGATTCGAACAAGCAAGCGTGCGTACAGTGGACGTATTGACGCAGGTTGAAGAGAGAATATCGAGGATTGACTGCATTGGGTTTGTACGCGTAAATGAGCGGATTGATTGAATATCTTTGAAACGAGGTTGCGCGCACCTCAGCCGTCAATGAACTAATCTCATGGTATTAGGCGGTGGGCTATAACATTCAAACTCAGCCGCAAATCCGACTAGTTTAGTGCCTCGAGATTAAAGTCTTAACACGGGATTAAACGATTGGCATATCTACTAACGATTAAAAGTTGGGTTGTGTAGCTAAAAAAATTTGATTTACAGTCAAATATCAGAAAGAGAAACAATGTGTGTGTATGTGAAACAATGGACTCGTGTGTACAACTGATCACTGACAGGATTACGAATATTCGGGACATTAGGAATCAAAAGCTTATTGTTACTGGTAACGATCGCAAAACCTGAGCATAATCCAATAGCAACGAGTAGACATATATTATTCCTCACCTTCAGTTTATTGCTGGCCAGATCCAGAGTTTGTAAATGGTGCAAGCATCCGATGGCATCGGGTAGTGTTTGAATGAGGTTGTAGGATAAATCTAATTCTACCAGCTGCTTCAAATCTGAAACTATTAAAAAATGCAACGCTAGGATGCTAACTGAGAATCTAAATTGCAGGAGAAGGCTGGGTGGATAGTTACATTTTGGAGCAATCAATTTGTCAAGTGCGAATTCGTCCTCTTACTGATTGAATCCCTATTCGTTAAAGTGACTAGTTCAGTTTGAAGAATATCGCCGTGAAACAGTGGGAGAATGGTGAACAATGCTTGAACTTTTAAACCACTGTTGGGTAAAATTGACATAACCAGCCCTGCCCAAGCACACAAACACACAAAACATCACGTGTGTATGGGGTAGATCGCAAGGAATTAACAAAAATCCACATCTACACACGTTCCCATCACACGTGCCCAGGGAAGCAACGAAATCCTCAGCATTCCGAATAAGCAGTCCTTCGACAGTCCAATGATCTTCTGAAGAATAGAGAACAGAAACCTTAGTTCTGAAACGCTTTAAAATATTCAATAACAGTTGCCAGCACTGAACCCGTGACGGTTAGATAGCGTTGCCGATAATTGGCGAAGCATGATTGCTTCAATCAGGGCAATAACTCTTAGCATTGATGGGTGATGAACAAATATAACACATGCACGAGCTTAGGAGAGCTGATTGAACCGATGACACCCCATATCGTGAGCGATCTTTTATTCCTTGGTACACAACCTAGTGCGCCATAGAAAGAGAAAGCGGCCAAAGAACTAATTAAGGACGGTTCACCTTAAACTATTCTGATGTCAAACAGAATTGCGTTTTGCCTAGCTTCCCAAAAACGTTTTTGGTTTTATTTGAATTGACACTGTGTGGTGCGTGTAAACGGTTCATGAGAAAGACAATAAAGGCTCAGGTCTTGATGAGTTGAGTCACGTCCATCGTGAGATTCGAACATTACATAAAGAAAACCAACCGTGAGATGAAAAATAGATAGCATTCTAATTCGCGTTAGCCGAGAGTTTCAATAACTCACTCAGAGCCACTCCTAGTTGGAAAATGGAATTGTTTCCCAAAACCAGCGTAGTTAACAAGGGGACATCGGTGAAGGCGTCATCACGTAATGTTTCAATATTGTTGTAACCCATGTTGAGAGTCTGGAATGAACGAAATAGCAGATCAAGCCATTTATCTAGTCTAGAACAACCGTCGTACTAAGTAAAGGAAACAGTTATAGACAAACTTCTATTTTTAAATCACTATGGGATAATACGCAATCACAGATGACTGACTACGTTCAAAAGCAGAAGCGATAAAAAGCACTTTTTGTATAATATCGGGTTCTAAGGTTCCGTTTGCATCTCTCGACAGATTTGTGGATTGGAATTCACGCTAATGGCGTAATTAGCGGAAAGTTTGATTATATTAAAAACTGTAATTTTATGCCATTAGTTCTGCTAGTGCATCGTTACTAAAGACAGTTCGCTTGGTTCAAGTCTGACCGTTTATTGTTTGTGATGCTTGACTGAATTTGAGGTTGAGAAATTAGAAATCGTAGAACATGTCATTGGTTCAATCAACTGGATTGTGATTCATATTCCTATATATATAAAATTGTCGATTAAATGATATCGTGTAAATCGGAGTAAAAGGGATGAACGCCTTGGAAGGAAAATACGAGAATTTAACGATAATCAACGCCTAAACAACCCATGGTGCCTATGTCATCGTCGTATCCTTTGACCAAGACAGGTCTATTGTTAAATCGACGTAAGTTTGCAGTGAAAAATCTGAGGAATTTCTTACACTGATTGCACAATATAGTCATCAGCAAACACTCGCGAACAAAAGCAATACGTTAACTAAACAACAAAAGCCTTTCAATCTGTTTAGAAATGTGTTTGGTTAGGAAACTAAGACACGTTTTCACGGAGAATAATTAAAATGGTGACCAATCAATACCGGAAAGAACGGAATAAATCCTAAACATCCGAATTCACTAATATATACAAGTTCGTGGTAATGATTATCAATCTGTTTCATCAGCGTAACCGCTCGATAAACATCCCACCATATGTTGCTTACAACAATGATATGATCAACAGTGCAAATCAGCTGATTTGCTAATTGAAACTGAACGAGAGGAGAGAACGGTAAGCAAACGAGAACGAAATGCGCAAGCTTGGATTGTTGTCCCCGGTACCGGATGGAGTCTTCGATGTGGAAACGCATCGATTTATAATTGAAGCTGATCGACCGCTTCAGAGCGAAAAACTGATGTGAAATGACATTCAAACGTTCATTTATTCCCATGGAAGCCTTTGGTGAAATTATAGCAGTTAGGTGACGGGCATCTAATGAAAAGGTTCTTAAGGACCCATTTCCCCAAACAATGTTTCTTATT